>CAEFZX010008873.1:0-96607 GCA_903066825.1 Alfaro cultratus
GATTTGCATTCCACCGCCACTCTCTCTAGTTTGGTGGAAGTGTGTGTGTGCGTGGCTGTGTGTGTGTGTGTGTGTGTGTGTGTGTGTGTGTGTGTGGGTGGGTGGGTGGGTGAGGGTTAGAAGTTATAATAAACCTTTAAAAATCCCCACATAAACCAATCACTTGCATTACTACTGTCATTACAAAAAAAGGGGCTATAATAAATATGTAATTAATTGTTTTCTTTATGTTCAGCATCTTTGAATATCTGTCTCCACTAGAATTTCTTCATATATACTATATTTATTTTATTTTACATGGTTAAATTCTTTCATCACTATATTTTATTAGCTATAAAATGTAGCTAGTACTTTATAGTATTAGCTACAGTGAAATCTTTTAAAACAGGCTTTAAACACTTTGAAAACAGATACAATCACACACCACATGCACACAAATCCTGAAACAGGAAGGACCCAATGAGATCTTGTGTGATGGATAGGTTCCCATTGCTGTCTCACAGGTTACAGATGGCAAGTTGAAGTATGTCTGAGAATTTGGAAAGATAGTGTGAAGACAATGAAAGACATTCATGTAGTGTCCAAATACACACAGCCAAACTCGTGTTGTGGGGGAAAAAAAGACAATTTTGGCATGGGATTTTTTGCTCCAGACAGACTTGGCAGCTTTACTTCAGGTTGTAAAAACTGAAACCTTGGAAGAAGAAATGAGTTTTTTAAAAACCCAGACTTTAATTTCGGTGAAATTTACTGTTACACTATGTCTCGAGTTCCAGCAAAAAGGAAATTTATTGATGCTGATTACCTGCATCGAGGGATAATGAAGCTAAAACAGACTGTGATCCACTTTAAATTTTACGCTGGTTTTAATCTGTCACATTGTTTGTCTTTTTCCCAACGTTAAGAGAGCAGACCTTTAATTCCAACTCTCCTTTTCCTTGTCTACAATGTTTATCTTCCTACATTCCTATTTTAGACTGAGGGTGGGATTGGGGGAGAACAAATGAGTTCAGTCCATAGAGATGAATTGATGTGGAATCAAGACAGGATGAGTTTATAGTTCATTTCAAAGGTAAATTTAATGGATTTCATTGGGATCATTTGATGGACTGAATTAGTATAATTGAGTGATGCATAATTTTAGCCCATTTGAGTGATACATGGTTTTATTCACAGTATTTGTTTACCACTAAATCCCATTATAAGTCATCTAATTGGTAAATTCTTAATAAATAGAAATCTAAATGTTGCATACATTTGCATCTGATCCCCATGCAGGTGTGTGTGCGTGTGTGTGCGTGTGGGTGCATGTGCGTGGGTGTGTGTGTGTGTGTGTGTGTGGGTGTGTGTGTAGGTGTGTGTGTGTGTGTGGCATTGTATTTAATACATTGTAAAGATCGTTTTCCTAATACAAACTACACTGTGGGGACTGACTGCTCTTTATATGGCCCAAAGCCCAAGTCCCATAAAAAGAAGTGCTGTTTTAGATTTTAGGGTTAGACATGTACTGGTAATGGTTAGGTTTAGGGCAAAAGCCCCAGAATACTTCAGCCAAAGCAAAGTCACTAGATTGCGAACTGTTGGTATTCTCACACACCTTTCATACAACGACACAGATCACCTCTGAAAACCCCCTCCAGCTTCAGTATACGTCATGCTATTACCCGCCGAGGTTACCCATACCTCCCTGTTTCCTCTGTTTTGTTGATAGGAAACGGTCACAGATAGCCCCACACTTGTTTGCAGACAGCTTCTGCCATGAACAACGATGTTACTGTTTCCATCCAGGAGTTATTAACCATTCACCAGTTGTATTTTTATAGGAGTTATTTATTGAAGAATGGTAAAAATTTACACAATTCCTCATTGTGTTATAAATGTTCCTCAATTGTATTAATGTCTCCTGCAGATACAAAAACCAGATACTGAAAGCAGACTATTTGAAGAGAAATATCAACCTTGCTGTCAGAGCGCATTTTTGAATAAGCACACCAACAAACTTCTGACCAGTCAGAAAAGTGACAGATCAGAAGTAGCATCCAAATAGTTCAACCAGTGCCTGGTGTTGAGTTCGGCAGGCGGATTCCTCTCTGTAAGCATAATGACGTGATTTTTATCATGCATCTACAGTACAGACCAAAAGTTTGGACACACCTTTAGGTGTGTCCAAACTTTTGGTCTGTACTATACATCAATGAGAACCGATTTCAGCAGTTTGGATGAAGTATGTAGGGGCCTTAAGGGTTGGGTTTAGAAATAAAAAAAAAGTATTGAAGTCAATGCAAAGTGTTTGTGAAAATAGAAAGATATATTATGTATGTATGCGTGCGTGTGTGTGGGGGGGGGGGGTTGTTTAGAGTAAGTTTGTATGTGTGAACTAGATGTGTGTGCTGTTTTGTCACCAGATGGTACAAAAAAAGAGGTTAGAAGTTTTGGAGCACTCAGGACCCAAGAGCAGCAAGGGCCAGGTAGCTCCAGCACCTGGAGGCTGCAGCATCCCTAGACAGACAGACACTGGGGACCACCCCCACAGAGGGACATACACTATGGGGTCTGGCCACCTTTAAACCATAGAACCAGGGAGAGCTATAAGGTGCTGTAATCCCTCCATCCCATCATGCCGTCTTGTCCTTCAGTGCAGGCCAAGCCAGAGCCCAGTCACCATGTGAGCCAGGTTCCCACACAGACGCCTAGCAGAATAACTGCCAATAGCAGCTATTGATGATCGATGAGGACAAATGCCCCAGGTCTCCAATGTGCCAGTCAGATATCCGCAATCCACAGCGATCCAGATCTAGAAGGAGCCATGAAGGACTGTCACCCCAATCAACCCGCAACGTGCCTTTTTTCCTGCCTCTTCATAATTATGCACCACTCTGTTGCTCTTTGTTGTAAAAATTCTAGTAACATATATCAAAGTTTGTGTTTGGAAAGATAAAGGTAAAAAGGTCCAAGACATACAAACACTTCCAATGAATAAAGCATAAGAATAAAGTCTAAAGAGGATGTAGATAAGGAATTAAATTATCTAGGAGGATAAGAAAGTCACTTGGGAAAGAAGAAAAAAGCAAAGCACATTTAAGATAAAAAGTAAGAAGACATAAAGAAAAACATATAATTGAAGAATCAGGTAAAACAAAGTGTGGCAGGAAACAGGAAGACTAACATGTTGAATTTAGGAAATAATAAGGGTAAAACAGAAAGAAAGTTTATAGGGTGTACACGAAGAGGATCCAATTTCCACATTCTTCCTATTGCCACACCTAAATCCTTAATTGTGTGGCCACAGAGAAAGTATTGCAGAGACCACAGCATTGCTGCTAGCTGGTGTTTAGCTGCCGACAACCTTTCTGTTTAAATTGGTCAGGAACCCAGTCTGCATGCGACTGGGGTTTTGGAGTGTGTGAGAGAGGGAGAAAAGAAATGAAAAATAATATGAGGAAAGAAGGAGAAACAAATGAGAGAAAATCCTTTTCGGAATTCCAGCTTGGCAAGGGCAACTAAAAAAATAAATACAGCCATTTCTGCACATCAAACCACCACCACACTATCAGCATGTCAAATGTTTTATGGACAAGGAATGGCGCCTACCATTTTCCTGATCAAATCACAGAGAAAAGAAAGTTTAAACTTGAATCTACATTGTCAGTTGCATTTAAAAAGTCATAAAAAGTTAGATAATTCTCTGTTTGCAGAGGTAGTGAGTGTTCTCACATGGGAATCTACCTTACAGTTATCCAAAATGCTTAAAGAAAAACAACCAAGAATTACCCCTGCGCCTTTCACACAACAAAGCTGCTCTAAGTAGGACTAATGTGTCTCCTAAGGGCTGAGGCCTGGCTTTTCTGTGTATTTGTGTTTTGGGAGTACACATAGCACCGGCGGAGAATGAGAAGCTTGAAACGTATGTAGAAGGTTAGGCTCTAGTTGTCTGTGAAATGGAAAACTCAGCGAGAACATCATTTTCCTACAGTATGACAGGCCTCAACCCCACCACTGCCTCTCCACCGTTCTGCTCCCCACACCCCAACCACTCCATCTGACATGCTATTTCTGATCAATAAACCTCTATTTTCTCCCCCACACAAGGTTTTCTATTCAATACAGCTGCCAGTGGCTTTAAAAACATAGAAGCATGATCCATTTATTATTGGCTGTTACTATGATCTATCTGCTCACCCCGATCTCTCCCCACCACCCAACCTTGCTTTATGCTGGTGCCTATTGGGGAGAGTGGGGGTCTCTTTATTTCCTGCTCATGCTGCTTATTGACAAGCCATCACTAAAGCCCATCATTCACTGCACACTGTACATGAATGTGAAGACATATGGCATATTGTTTGGAACTGTATGCGATTTAGATGGTTTGGTTGAGGTTTATGCAGACAAAGGCTTCTGCATGATGTTATATTACATAGTGCTGAAGAAGAAAAGAGTAAATTACACGAGCAATACAAAATAGCAACTTTGAAACAAGTTTAATCTTTTCTGTCATTTGAGGATGATGACTAATAACTACAACACAAAAATGTTGACCCAAGTTTCCATATTGTAAATGTGGAGCTGCCAAGTCTGTAACTATTCCTAAAGAAGCTGTGCACTAAAACCTGCATAACACACATATCAAGTTTTCATTAACTTTTGGAATTACAACTCAAACTCAAATTCTGTAATGATGTTTCAACTTCATTGAAACAATTACATATGTTTACATCAAACACAATAAGTTGAAAAATGTAAATATACATCTATATATATTTATTATTACTATTTTAATGTACATTTTCAAGAGAAACAATTTTGTGAACATAAGCATTACTAAGCTTGTTTTCATTTTCTTTTTTTTAATGTTTACATAGAAATTAGTAACATGATGTACTGTAGTAATGAAGGTCAGACATGTATTATTTTGTTCCTCAAACCCTCCTGATTTTATGAGAGTTGTTATATGAGAAAGTTAGCCTATACTCAACTTTTGATAGCCATAGGCAGTGAACACAGTTCACTGCTGCAAGTGTAAGTGTAACTTAAAAATATATTGCATCACATTAGCAATATGGCAACTAGCTGAAACACTCTCTGTGCAGAAGCTCATCCATGAGGCTTTCACAATGGATAATCTGCTTAATTTGTGCAGGTGTGGAAGTTCATCTAAATTGTGGTGTGAACCAAACAAACTGTTGTAGTTGAAAACAAAAGTCTCTATCCATTTCCAAAAAAACATGCTTAGAGGGCAATGCCATCAGCAAACCAAAATGAGAAAGTGAAGCAAAGAGAGGAAGTGATGTCTCCTATATGCAAGATTTATGAACATATATATGAAGTGAAAACCTTTTAATTCAGGTGTGTCATGTAACTTCAGATATATAATCTTTCACTCTGAAATATATTTTTTCAACTCCTGTACTGGCCTGCAGCTTCTTGTGACTACACCCCTGAAGTGCAGCTATTGTAACAGTATAACATTGTCCAGGTGGTTTGGTCTGCCTTTAGAAGAGCAAAAGGTGAACAAAGAACTGGTTTGATTCCAAGGAATTCTATCCTGTCTTCATACTATCCTGGTATGAAGACACACTTATAAAGACTGTTGAACAACGCACAAAAATATTTACAGTAGATTTACCATATATTTTGATGCTTTTAGTTTGGCTTAGAATAAAATAGACCAACAATGACACTTGTACATGGAGGCTTGCTAATCCTGAACTGACACATGGTTTTCTCCTTAGGGAAAATGCTAACAGTTTCTATCTTCCTCAGGCCCAATTAAGCCCAACCACTCTAACTGGAGGTCTTCCTTAATGTTGTCCTCCGCTTGCCAACGTTTGTTAGTTCCACACAAATGTTCACTATCAAGAACATGGGGCCAGAGACACTGTCTAACCACAACCTATAAATAGTGCAATCATTTTCTCTTTCTCTGAGCTAGTGCCAGTCTGAAATAGACAATTTTTTTCTAAGCAATTAAGTACTATTAAAAACTGACACTGGGGGAGAAAAGGTAAAACATGGCTTTTTTGCTTTTTTCCAAAGTTAGTTAAAACACAAAATGGAAAAACTGAGATATTTATAAAAAGAAAAAAAAAAGTTAAATGTTTGTAATTCTGGCGATTTGATGAAACCATTTGGAAGGGGAGTAAGAAACTGGGGAAAAAGCCTATGACACAAGCACTTAAACATTACCTTTAAACTTGCTTACCACGGGATGTTTTAGCTGGTCAGCGGAAAAAAACTAAGGCAGCCATTTTTCCCCAAGATGATGAATGGAGTGGGCTTGACGGGTCACTTCTTTCTCTTCTTTTATATTTTCCCCTTGTTCTTCCTTCCATTCTTTCCTCTTCCACTTCCCTGTTACTCCACACCCCTTCCACTGCAAGAAAAAAGGGATTCCACCAGGTGACACATTTATCAGTGTCAGAAAAACCTGTGCAAACCTACAGGAACATCTAAAGACCTATTGTCAGGAAGATGAGTAGTGTCATTTATGTCCGCCAGGGTTTCATAAAAAGGGGGCTTTTAAATATCTTCACATCAGTGGACTTTTTTCCAGTTCTCTGAAAAGTTCTCTAACTTTCACATCCATCTGGAAAGCCAGAGTTTCCTAATTCTTTAAAACGTTGGCCGATTTCTTTTTTAGACTTTTGACTGAATGTGTATATGAACCACATGTGGACAATTTCCCTGCTGAGCTTTTAGGGTTGTAAGCTGAGAGTCATTTTTGCTCTGGCTGACATTTCTTCTGCACAAAGTTAAGGAGTTGGTTTGAGGTTTGCAGGGACAAGTTCGCAGGTGTAACAAACCAGGCCCCACTCCTTACCCAAGCAGCCACAAAACCGCCTCATAGAGGCAACATAATTCATTTAGTTCCCGGCCTCACCCAGTGATGCTTAAGGTCTGTGGGTGGTCCACAATACAGCATAACAAATAACAGTAGCAGTCTCTACTCTCCGGAAAAAGACATTAAATATACCTCTGTAACTTACTTATTCTTGTCTTTTCAACACAGAGTGATTAAGGCACATACAATATACAATGTACCAAATAGTGGCACACCAAATATTCCTGTGTGTTGGGAAAAAATCTCTTAACTGTCTTGCTGTTATGACAAGTTGGTCAAGATATCTAACCAAACTATCTCCAACAGAGACAAGCTCTTTTCTTAATGCCCAAGCACATTAATGACTAAATGTTGTAATGGATAATTCTATCAACAAAATAAAACCCGGAATATCTCTGACAAGCTGACCAACAGGCTCTCCAGCAAAAAACATGAAGGACATAAAGAACTCAAAAGAGAGGAAAAAAAATGTAGTTCTAGCCCAACTTTCTCTCTCTCCAAACTTGCTAGAAAATGCTCTTGCCAGTCTTAATTACTACATATTTCAGGTCAGCTATGGATGAAATTACAACTCTATTTTCTGTGAAGAATTTGACAATGTTTAGCTCACATTCTTACTGAGAAAGCTATCTTCATTAAAGGCTGTTTTTGTTCAGCATTTTCAGTCAAGAGCAATGAAGTAACCTTTTAAAGAGATACTTGATTACATCACAACAACTGCTGTGATGTAAGTTAACATAAAGTAGTGCATACTTAAAGTACCTGCACTGCTTTCTAAAGCAGCATTAAATAAAATTAATCTTCTACATTCTTTACAAATAAATATATAAAAAGTGTGAGACGTTCATTTTGTATTAACTGTGTCATAAATCAGGTGATGGATGGAACAGTGCTGCATTAGCAGTTCAAAGTTTGGAATGTTGTTTCAGACCCTAACCTTGCTGAAGTACAGTCATAATAGTAGAAGAGTGTCCTTTAACAAATTCATCCCTGACGTGACTGGTGTGACTTTGCGTCAGCACTTAGTTTGATTTTGATTATACGTAGGTATCTGATTAAAGTGTGCCAAATTCAAGTGCAGGCCACATTGACCAGATTTCTCTTTTCTTGAGAAAGGAAAAAATAAAAAATTCTTACCATGCCTACCTGTAATATGGCACATTTTTATGGCATCCAACTTGATACATAATTTGAAAAACCTCACCTTAAAAATATATAAGATGCAACATACTGTATGTATATACAATTTAAACTAGAAGTCTACATACAGCCAATAATAAGACACATACACAGTTTTTTTTGAAATGTCTACAGTTAAATAAGACAATACTTCTCTTGATTTATGCAAGTTAAATTTATCAAACCTTTTTTTATTTGCCAAATGCTACAATAATGAGAGAAATAATATGTTAGATCGGAAATTCTGAATTTTTACATACCTTTCCTAAGTATTTAGTAGCAATGCTTTGAACTATATGAATTAATCAAATGTTTTGGAAATTCCTTCACAACCTGCTCTGGAATTTTGGTTTGTTCCTCCAGACAGAACTGGTGAAATTGTGCTTAGCATTATTGTCCATTTGGAAGACCACCTGTGCCACCTGTGCCTGATTGCAGGCACAGATTTACCTCCCTGATTAATGTCTTTGATGTCAGTATTTCAACATACTGTTCTTTCCTCATGATTCCACATTTTGCATCATGAGGCTAATGAATCAATCTCTGACATATTATTTTATTATTGTTGGTAATTTTAACTGAGCAAGAAAACTTTGGTCCAATTTAGCTTCAGACACAGTAAGCTTTGAGTTTCAGCTGTACATCTTTCTAATGAGAAAATAATAAGACAATACACAATTGTCTTTTTATTGTATTATAAAAGAATAATGCGCTTTTTTTTTGTTTGTTTTCTTTTTTCTTTTTTTTTAAGTTCTGGCTCCAGTAGCCTTTAATTTGGTCAGACAGGAATGTGGGTTCAGAGGGTTCAGAAAGAGGGGTAAGACTTGCTGCAAAGGTCAACAGGTCAGGACTTGAACCAGGGATGGCCGCATCAACAACTAAGGTATGTGGCGCACGCTTTACCCATGTGACATTGCCATGCCCAATAGAAGCATACAATGTTTGATATTTCACCTATTGGTAAAACATTATACTCTTCTTTAAAGGTAACATTCTTCACATATATGTTATTTTGGTAATATCAGTAGACGTAAACCAAGAAATATTACATTGCAGTGTTTGCCTGTTTCCTACAAATCTCTAAATCCTCCCAGCTCTAGGTACTCAAAAGGTGTATTTCTGATTAAATTCTGATGTTTTAAGATGGAATTCATGGATGCATCCTGTTTGCAAGTTGGACAACTCTGTGTGTTCCCAGGCTGAGAACAGGCATAATTTAACTTTCATTAGATAACTGCAGATGAGTTGTGATCCAGAAAGTTCTTGTCTATCTGTGTAGTCATTGTAAAGCAGACACACACACTGGTAACATCTTCATTGTAAAATATGAATATAAGCTCAAATATTATTTTAAATTAACCATTACTGTACAACGCAAAGCTTCTTAGATTTCACCATATGATAATTTAGGTACAAAATAAGCAAAAGTGGAAAAAATCTGACTATTTGAGCACACCAAAATATCACTACATCTTTGCAAAATATGTAACCCTCCCTAGAAATTAAATAGGGTGTACTATTTGCTATGCATTGTGTTGACCATGCATACAACTGTTGCTTCCATGCAATGTAAGAGAGAAACCAGTACAAACAAATCAAATGTACCACTTGATGATGACCAAATGTGACCTTGTGCAACAGCACAATAAGTGCTGATATTGTGCACTTATATGCATGTAAAAAGCATGCCAAGAATGAAACATTTTTGTGATTCCCACAATAAATGAATAGATGAAAAGTAGCAAAGTTATACAAAATGACTTCTTGAGCTTAATTTGCAGCCAGAAGCCCTTTGCATCATTGATGATTATAAACATTTCTGCATACACAATCAAATGCGAAGTGATCTGTTAGTCAACTAAATCATTGCCAACATTGTTTATTCAGAAAATCTACAGCAGAATGTATAATAAAGATGCTGGGGCCACACTTTAGAAAAGTTCTTAATCAAAAAGTACTCATTAATATCTATGCATTTTGGAAGAGGAGGTAACCAAAATTTGGGCTACTGTGGCTCACTTGATGGAAGCGTACCCAACAAGTAAATTTGAATTTGTGGTCTTTACCAGGTTCGAAGGCTATTTAAATTATATCTCTAGTGTACAAATCCACACACCTCATGTTCTGCTAAATTGAAGGCAGAAACTAAACAAATCCCTAAATTCCCATATACTGTAGGTACAAAATACATTAAACCTGTTACATATTATGGAGTGAGAGCTTACAAGGCGAGTAATTTCTTTTTGCCATACCATGACTAAAGAAAATTATGCAGCATTTAATATAATCTCTTATTACAGCTGGTCACCTCTCACCTATCAGTTCTCTCATGTGTTCTTTTTGTAAAAGTTTGGAGACTAAAGGAAGAGAACAAAAGAACATAAATTTTCAGGAGCAAATTCCTTAAGTCAAAGACAGGAACTGACTACAGATAATGTTTCCTGGTGTCTCCATGACCAACCATTATGCCACAGTTAATGGTTAGGATCTCAGTATTTACTCTCCATTAAGCCTCTACACACAGTAAGAGATAAACACATATATGCACACACTTACATAGTGAAAGAGAGAAAGAGAGAGAAGATACCATAGTGAACAAGTGACCTACGCATCATCACTTCTTTTGGTGTGTCACTTAAAGGTTAGCAAACACACACAGCGAAGCACGCCACCAAAGATCATATACCAGAGAGGTAAGCAAACTTAGTCGCACTGTAGACTGGAGAAAGACTTTATCATGGAGGTAGAATACCCACCCCCATCACCTGTTTTAAATCCATAAAACAGCTCTCACAGTCTATTCACCTGCCTTATTTTATAGATCTCTGAGCTGCAATTAGACTTTATTAGCCATTTGCAGAACAAACCAGTACTATAGCAGCCCTAATTGAATAGTGAGTCATTGATTAGAGGTGTTAGCCTTTCAAACTGGAGTGCTTAGTGTAATTAGGCTTACATAATCAAAACAAATACATTAAATAAATGAGCAGTCATATCTTTGTATTGCCTTGCTTTGATGAATAATAAAATTATTTTTTAAGAATGTTTCTTTCAACACATGTCATAGAGTCTCTCCAAGATATTTATTTCCTAATGTTCAGTCAGATAAATAGAATATAAATACCAGGTCGCACTGACTTAACTTCAGGCTGTCTATAGAGTACAAATGTGAGAAATGTGAATGGGGTTATTGCATTTCAGTAGAAGTAAAGTTTATTTCATTGATAGCCAATTAGCTGTTCTGTGTCATTAACAGTGTTTAATGGTATGGAAGGGTTGCTAAAAGGAATACTGGCTGCAAAAAGGGAAAGGGGAATAGTCCATTAGGCACAGCTGTTCTGTGTATCGGTGTGTGTATTTGGTAATGGCCAAGGGTCAGTCAGAGGGGATACAATGTGTTTGTCGCAAGTGACCGCTCCACAACCAGACACCAGTCGACCAGGCACTGGCATTTGTAACAGGTATTTCTGTGTTAAAGGTAGACATAGTAAGAGCCCTCCGTCTTCCTTAGCACCCTTTTTCTTTTCACTGTCCAGACTGTTACAGCCAACCGCACACTGACCCTGCGGTCGTTCTAGTGTGTTTGTCTGCCTGAGAAAAAGGAGCTAGGAACTCAGGATCCCACACAATAACCAGATTCAGTCAGATAAACAGGAGAATAAGCAGAGGAGATATTTTATAGAGTCAGGTGTGAGTATTTGTATGTGCAACGGTATGTCTGTCATGAATGACCGCACACTCACCTGGTGGCTACAACTGGCCTTGTGATAGGATTCTTTTTTCTTTGTCCAGATCACAATGTCTATGCAGCAAAGTAGTTCAATTATATTGATTATGACAAACTTAAAAACACTTAGGTCTTAAACTCTTAAATTTCATCATGTTACACAAGTTACTTGAGTTTTCCAAAATGATCATCAAAATGTTAGGAATAGAAATTCCATATAAAGTATAAAGTAGTGACAATAAAAAGGAGGACTGGAATTTAATTTTAACAAATTCTACACAGAAAAAATGATACTTGGAAAAAGAAAAAAAAAAAAAAAAACATTTAGTTACACCTTTCCTAGGCACACTGATGTAATCTTGTTGCTGTGGAGTTTAAGAACATTTGCCAATCCCCAAGTAGACGAAAAAGAAGCTCTGGTGTCCAAGAGTTCAGAAAATTTGATGAACAGTGATGGAAGATGAGACTAGATTACTTTCCTTGCTGGGTGGGATATTCTTTTATTTTAAAATTTTTCATGATAGCATAGTTGTGTGTAAACTTTGCAACAAAGTTTTCTTATCCTCCCAGAATGTCAGGTTTGCTTGAGGTGATGTCCACCATCTAGCAACATTCAATGCCAGCAGTGATGTTGTATTAACTTATCAGAATAATATGTCTTTCCACAGAAAACATATTGTCAAGCCCTGAATGTAAATGTGTGCGTTGACTGTGTGCATACTACAAAAATGAGTGGATATGCTCTCTATCATTACATTTTATTCCACTTATGCATGACTGCCCTTAGGAAATCTTGTTCAAGCTTTAACAATGGTGATTTTTTTATGTTTTACCCTTGATTTACTATAAGCAACTCCAATGTAATATCTACATGCTGAGTGAATTGTTGGTTCAAACATGGGTCACATTTTGGGAATAAACTTACAGGAGAGAACTTAGTTGACATTTGAATATGAGGATTAAAAAAAAGAAAAAAAAAGTTGGAAGAGTTAATTTGCTGTTCAATTTTATGTGAAGACAGCTGGCAGTTTTTAAAGTAATCTCTCTCTAATTTGTAGCTCACATTAACTCAGCTGACATGTTTAAACCATCAGCAGGAAAGCTGTCACAGTACCAGCAAGCTGAATAGTGTGAACTTTCCGATTCCGGGTATTTGTTTTATCAATAAATAAATCAGTGACAGCTTTAATGCTCATCACACTGAGAATCTACAGATGTGCTCCGATTTCCTCCATTGAGACTCTGCCAAGCATCCACTCAATAGCAAAGACAGAGACTTTGAGAAGCATAACTGGAACAGCTCCTCTATTACAAGAACAATGGCAGATGTTTCTGGTACTTTTATTCCCCTGTGGGACCCTCCACCTCAGAGCGTCACTAAATGACGCCGAAGCTATCTGTTGTAAGCAAAACAATAGAGATTAAAAGAAGCATGCCTATTATTTATGACAAATATTCATCTAATTGTATGAACATGAACATATAGACTATGTAACAAAGAGAAAACAACACTGAAACCTTCCAATATTTTATTTAATCTGAGACCAATGTGGTTTGTTTATTATTTTGCAAATTAAATGTCACAGTACTACTGCGCACTATTGTTGCTCCTGCTGGCTCTTGAAAATAGAAGCCTATAGGAAGCAATGAACAATGACTGTTACATGACCCGCTAATAGATCTAGCAGTTGTTCTGGGCTTTTTTTTTTTTTTTTTTGCATGAATGTGTGTTTGTGTGTGTGGGAGATGGTAAGGTGTTTGCACAGCATGGGAGGAAAACAGCAAAGTGACAAAAATAGCAAAAAAAAAAAAAAAAAAAGATGGCTGTGTAGATAACGCTGCAGTATTTTGCGATCACATGTAAAAAATATTTGTATCTGTATAGCTGGAGCACAATCACGCAGATCAAGGAAAACATTTCGTCTTTGAAGTGTCCCACTTGGTCCCAGGATGCATTCCTTTTACAGATGGACATAACTGGAAATGGGCCTTAGTGTCTGGAGTTTGTTTTGTGAAAAAAAAATCATGCCAGTTTTTGAATCCAATATCTCAGGTATTGACCTGTTTTTTTTAAAACCTTTCATCCAACAGTAGTAGTTAGTTCTTAAGGCCCACATTAAAGGCGAAAGCAGAAATAAGACAGGGGTCAGAGAGGCAGCAGTCTGTGAAGAAGTGCTTGGAACAGACTCAAGATTCTGGCAGATTAATTATTATCTTGTGTGTGTGTGGGGGTGTGTGGGCGTGTGTGTGTGTGTGTGCGGGGGGGCATGTGTGTGTTTCTGTCTGCGGATGGAGATTTGGTCAGGCTGTATGACTCATAGCTGCCACAGCATATTCTTGGATATTCTCGGGGGGAATGATGTTTATACTAAAGTGAACTGTATTTGTAGGTGTGCACCCCTCACCATTCTCCAAACTCAATCTCATTGTCCTTTTCTAAAGTCATCCACCTGAATGGCTTATTTTTCTCCTGTTCTTGTCTGCTGTTACGCTCCACTTCCTCAGATGTAATGAAGATGAAAGAGAAGAAATACATGTTCCTTGAAAAATGTAAACTGTCAAACAAATCACATTTCTTGAACACCTGTGTTGCCTAATTCTACTTTTTTTAAAGGTATATAGCTTTTCTCCAAACAAGTGCTAAGCAAAATTAGGAACTAAATTAATTTCACATCTTACCTTGGAAGTTAAGTCCTACGTTTATATTCTGTGCATTCATGTGAAGGCCTACTGGCTCCCCAGTTATAATTTTGCCATATAGAGGAAGTGGGTGTGGAGCAAACTTCAAACTACGGACTGTTTAGAGGAGAAGCACCTATCTCAATATGTAAAAAGAAAAAAAAGTGACAATATTGGTAATGTCCAGATGTTTCACAAACACTGAATCTTCTCAATGTAGACTATCCAGTTTACTACAATTCCAACCATAAAAATGCGCAGATGTAACTTGAAGCACCATTTAGGCCTCATTTAGCATAGCTTTAACTTATGACAAATCATACTCATGCATAACAACAATGCAAAACACACAACACATCATTAAATACTTACCTCGCCATCATCCCCATATGTGTGACAAACAGTAGGAAGAAAATCTTCCTTCAGTCCAAGTCTTTTGGTAAATACTGCCATGTACTTTTGGTACATGGCAGTGTACTGCAGCCGATCTGTGCAAACTACAACTCCTCTTGGCAATATCACATCAAAAGCAAAAGTTAAATGAAGCCACAACATTTTATCCTCCGTCACTGTAAGAAAATGCATGAGCACATGCTCTATACTGCAGCCGACAACAAATAATTTTCATCTTTCAGCATCCATTGCAGCTGTAGCTTAGCGTCTTGAATGAAGTGGGTGGAGCTCCTCTTGGGTTGTCAGGTGAGGGGCTGGACCTGACTTTGGGTTGCTAGGTAGCAAATTGTGACACAACATTATAGAGGTATTTGAAACAGACTGTTTTGCAGACACTAGCTGATCATTTATTTATTTCCAAGAAACAGCTTCTTTTTTTTCTTGCTCTTTGACTGTTTCTAGGAGCAGGAGATACCCAAATGAAGTACAGGAACATGCCAAAAGAGAATTTTGCATAAGGATGGACCTTTAAAAATGTCATGTAAAAATAATGCAAGATAATGTGAGATAATAATAAATGTTTTTGTTTAATTTAACTGAATGGAATCAAATGGGATGAAAGAATTTATTGATTCTTGTACTGTAGCTGTATGTCTGTTAAATCCAAACTCATGTTAAAACACTTATTGGTAGGTAACTTCTTCATGGATGGTTTCAAAGGGAAACTTGGAATTGCACTCTCTGTAGTTGGATTGATTAGGGTTTGATTGCACATTGGCATTTTTACCACACAAAAATCATGTTATAAGAAAGCTATGACATTTCAGGGAAAATACACAGTGTGACTTTTATATAACTTCACTATCCAAAACTAAAAGTTAATAGAAATATATTTAAAATAAAATAATACTTATTGTAGTTTTTATTCATAATGTTTGAGTCAGAGGTCTTTAATGCCTTGCTGACGTTTTCTTCCCTCCTTTCTTTCGGCTTTTTTTCCCCAATTTTCATTCCTTGCACATAACTCCAGCCCCGCTGAATCATTTCCTTCAGTAGGAGATGTTAGCAGAACATTCAGCTTTATGCAGATCTTGTTCTTTCATACTATTTCTTTCTCCCCTCTTTCTGTCTAAAACATTAGGATGTTGCCCCAGCATGCCCTCAATCTTAATGATTTACTCTCTCCTTCAAATTCTTTCATCAGATTTCAATCTGACATCACTGTTTTCTGCCTCCATCAACTTAGTATGTTGGAGGGATGGATATTATATTGATTATTTTAGTTACATTATTATGTGTTTTAAACTTTCACATTTTGTCATATTAAAACAACAACAAAAAAAATTGGAGTTTTTTTGTTTTGATAAACTAATCAAAGTTCTGCATGGGAGAATATAGTATTTCATTTTATTAACATTTGTTTGACCAAATGTGCATCTATATTCAACTTGCCATGATTCATTCGTTGTAGAACCACCATTTGCTTCAATCACAGCAATTAGAGTTGTTCAGGGTATGTCTCTACCAGCTTTGTACACCAATATACTGAAATATTTGCCCATATTTTTTTTTTTCCATAAAAGCTCAGGCTTGGTCAGACAGGTAGTGTATGTGAATTGCTAAGATGAAACATCTCCACAGATTCCCAGGTGGATTTTGATGTGGACTCTGACTAGGCCATTCAAACACATAAATATGCTGTGATCTAAATCATTACATGTTAGATCTTAATTTACGTACGTTTAGACCTACCTCTCAGACAGTATCAGCTGTCAGATCATCAGTGGTAAACATCCAACTCTGACACAAAAAGTTACGCACATACCCTTACAAACAGACACTCAACTGCACACTCCTTTCGCTCGACAAAGGAGTCTGTCTTTGTTTGATCTCTGTGAGGTTTATCTCCTGAACCCAAATGTCAACACTGGTTGTTGACAGACTCTGTTTCCTCCAATAATCCATTGACTGTCTACATCCAAGACCCGGAGAGCAGCAGGTAATAGCAGTTTGACCTGAGGGCACAGAAGAAAGTTAAAAGAACTGGAAATATCCTAACCTTCATGGATTGAAACATGGATTGTTCCTGAAAAGGAACAATAAAAATAAATAAATAAAAAAGTATTAGTCCCCATTCAGATTTATTTTGTTTCTTAAATGTTTCAAAATATTGAACTACTTTAGTTATCCGGCAAAGACAGTCTGAGAAAGTAAAAAGTATTTTTTTCAAGTGATGATCTCTTTTGTTTAGGGGGGGAAAAATATCTTATCCGGCCTGGCCACAAGGTAAAAATCAATTTCTCTCTGAACCTAATAACTGGTTGTGCCACCCTTGGCAGCAGCAACGGCCTTTAGGACAGTGCCATAACTGGCCATGAGTCTTTTAAAACTGCTATTAAGACAATATGACCCCTATCTTTGCAGAATTATTTAACTGAGCCTAATTGTAGGTTTCTCCATGATGAAAATGTCTACTGTATCACAATTAGATTTAAGTCCAGACTAACCAGACCACTTCAAAGTAAAATTGTACCACCTTAATTTTTTAATTCCTTATTAATATAAAATTGTTAAGGTAAAAAATAAAATTGGTCCAAAGGACAACTGGTTACAGATTCTGTGCCAGTACATTTCACCATGATTTTGCATTATCTATTAGGGGTGCAGGAACCAGTTCTACAAGAGCACTGGCCCTAGTTGGGGCCATAGAGGACAACTTCAATTGACTATCCAAGGAATTTTAGCTATATTCAGCTTTAACATCTTTTTTTATAATGTGCAATTTGGTTTGAGTCTAAAAATACTGATTATAATCTAAAATTTAGAACTAGTCATGGTGCCAAGTGTCTTAGACTTCTAGCACACACATAAAATAATATATTTCAATGAGATAAACATTCTTTTTTATCTCATTGCAGGTGAGCAGGTTGCTTTTTATAGCCAGTAATGTTGTGATCCCAGAGTCAGTGAGACTGTTTGTCTTTGAGCCAATCAGATAAATCTAGACTTCACAATCAAACGTGACTCCTGATTAGTCCAAAGTTTCATTTTTGCTCCTGGCAAAACAATTTGTCATTTTCTTTCTGATGTTTACAACCTCAATCTGCAACTATAACACGTCTTTATACAAAATCAAATGCACACATTGATTCCCACATCTTCATATACTGTATGTTTAAGTCTTGATTTCCATGATCCACATATGTCTCTATGCTGCTTACCTTTTGCCACATCTCTCATGTTCTCCATACAAGTTAATAATTCTTCTAAAGCTAGCTTGCCATAGAAGTTCTTATCAGTCTCTGTGTCATTTTATAACTTGACCTGCACCCCTAGCTCAGCTACCCCCAGCCCACAAAACAGATGACAGCTCCCCCATTAGCAGTTGTCAGAGATTCTCTGACTCTACCCACAAATGTTTACAAATAACCTACTTTTATACAGAGATTTTGGTGACATAAATAATTATAAATAATCATGAATAATGACCACAGTAAGGTTGATCTACTGTTTATCCTATTATGCTGATGATATGGATGTCAGTTGCGATGTGACAGATTCAGGTCAGTTAAACAGAATCATTAAAGAAATAAGCACTTTATCAAACTGTATTTCAATACGGTAATACTGTATTACAATATATATACTCACGGAAGAAAAGTGAGTAAATTACTTTTATTTCATCTTAAATGAGGACACAAATCTTTGGGGAGGAGTATTTAGTTCTCTTTTGGCTTTCTTTAGATTCCAGGTAGTGAGGTGAGGTCATTTTAGGAAAAGAAAAACATGAAAAGGAAGTAACATCTGGAACATGTGGACTCCACAAAGAGACTGATTTGTGTTTCAGCTCGGCTTAAAATTTAGAAAGAACTTTTTTTTTTAGTAAAAAAAAAAGAAAGAAAGTAATCGTAAATTGTATGCATAACGCAAACTTGTGCTGCTGGGGCACCAAAACGGACTCCAACAAGGGCCCACATGCTTTTTATATTCAGCCCTGAGAATGTGCACAAATAACAGGTTACAGTTATTCGTGCAACAAGTTGCTTTGTACTTAAAAATCCTGTGATTTTGCAGTTTTATAGACTCTATACCTCTATATGTCGCCTTTCTTTAGATTTCCATTTATTTCTAAAATAAACTGGCTATAATGGTGTAAAATCTTCTTGATGTTTCCAAAGTATCAGTCATTTTTTTCTACTCTCAAGTGCAAATCTGGATGAGCGCACAAGTCACGCGTGTTTGCGGAGCTGGCCTTATTTTGCGGGCGGGCCTTGTATTTCTGCCAGGTGACTCTACTTGGAAGTATTCCCTTCAACAGGAAAGCTGAAATACCCAAAGTGAGATCTCTGACTGTTATCCACTTAAGCTGCTTGTAATAAATCAAATAGGCTACAAAGGTATAACTTGGGGAGCGGAGTTTGCTTTGATTTGTGCACAAAGGCATCTCAAACTTCAGGCCAATTTTACACACATTTTGTTCTGCAAATCTGCGCAAACAAAACCAAACACTTGCACAGATTTAATTTTTGTTTAAACACAACACTTGAACACTGGGAACGGAAAACAGCTATAAATTTCATACAACATTCTTTACTGCAAATACATAGTACATTGTAAAAGATTTTCAGATGAATAAAACAGAACACAGACAACAAAAATAGTAGACATACATATAAAAAGAAATAAACATGAAGAAACAGATGAACCCCTGGGCTTTTCTCAGCTTGTTTCACACTCTCTACACCACATACCTTTGCGCTCTGACTCTGCACTCCGTGGGCTAATGGGGAGTCTGCAGTTGCATCACCATTTTTTATTTTCCTTGTCCCCCATCACCCCACCTCAATCCATCAATGCAGCTTTTTAAAGTCCATCATTAACGGGATTAAACAGCTGAGATTTCAGAGCGGTGGAACTACGGGGCTTTGAGGCAATACTTCCCGGTCTCCTTGCCTGATTGGACCGATGAGACATGATGTCAGATGACCGCATGCGCCTCGGATTGGAGAGACTGGCGTAAACAAAGCCGCGAGGAGGGGTGGAGGAGGAGGAGGAGGAAGAGGACAGGTCTCCACATCTCCAGACAGTCCGACCAAGACACCGAAGCCGACTTTACGCTTAGGGGAGGGCTGCCCCGCCGGCGCGTGCTTGTCTGCTCAAGGCTCTAACTTACTTTGACAGCCTCGTGTTAATTGGTGACGTGCTTAAAGGAATTCTGGAAGAGATAAAGGCAAACTTGCCGTCGTCCTTCCATCCGGACGTTGCGCAGTTTTTCATTTAGCAGAGAGAAATTTACCAACTTATCGCGCATCTGCCCCTCGTGAAACACTTTAAAAGGGGGAAGCATCATTATAGAGTCCCCTCTCTTAGACGCAGATAGTTAAAGTAAATGAGTGAAGTTGAGTAACAGCGATCGGGTATCTGAGTATATGCGCGTTTCGATCACGTTTAGGGAAAGTCCGAGTGGTCTGGATCAGGCTGAAAGCATGGTCCAATAATTTGGGAGACGGAGGGAGAAAGCGGGAGACAGAGAAAGTAAGAAACAGAACAGGACAGGAAAAAAAAAAAAAAAAAAAAAACAACTTTCGGGACACTTCGAAGTGTGTTTGCCTCACACATCCAGGTGTCCCGCCGAGCGGTGCGCGGTCTCCAGCTCGGGCCGGGAGCGCTGACATGCTGCCCAAAGTCGAGACTGAATCTTTGGGACTCACTCGATCGTATGGGGAACAGGGGCGCATGCCAAGGAACTTGCAAGGTAAGAATAGTCACTCCGCCGATTGTTTATAGATGTAATTGCTGCATAATGAGGTGTCCACTTTTGAGCAGCGCATCTGGCTGAAGTCCTCAGCGCGGTGAAGTCAAAACTTTGGTGCAAAGTTATTTGCGTTACTTTTACACGGATGGCTCCAGCCACTTTCATAAAACTAGTGCCATAAAAGTGTTTAATGGCTGGATGTATTTACTTGACGGATTGAAGAGTTACGGAAATGGGTTTCCATAAACTTTAATAATTTATTTATATTATTTTTATTTGTTACCTTGCAACCCCGGATATATATTTAGATGCAAATTTAAATGCAATTCTTTGCGGTTTTGCTGGTGAACAATTATCGCAATCAACTGTCAATTAACCAAACATTAAAAAACGCGCAAAAACCTGAAAGGCAGGAAAACGTAAGCGTTTATCTTGTTTCTATTTCTGGGGTTTGTAATTAGACCACCGGACTACATCGTAATGCCATAAAATAACAATTGTCAAGATCATGTGTCATTTGTAACCAAAATATATTCAAGAGTCAGACAGACATTTATTACCCACAGAAGATAAGTTAAAAGTCCAGAATCATCATCTGATTTGACGAGTTGATCCAAAGTTTTCTTATCCTTGTAAAAGTGTGAGAAATAAAACGAAACTATGTTCTCAAAAATGCAGTCTCCTAATGTCTTCACTTAACTTGTTTTAAAATAATATATCCAACTAAATAGCTTAAATTAGAAAGTCGGTGGAGGTTTTTATTTGGCACATAATAAAATTACATTTTACTTTTAAAACACATGAATAAAAAAACATGCCATTATTTTCCTATTTGAGAAACAGAATTAATGATATGATTTTAAAAAAAGCATCTTTGATGCTATAACGTTTCTTAGAATTGACATAATTATGCACATTTCCCTCGGGCTTACAATCATTTTATTTTCTTGATCTTCCCGCGAAACAGACTCGCAGCAGCGGAGAAAAAAGAAGAAGACTGACTCATTGTCAAAGATATTCCACACATGTCATTCCACTGCAATATAAGCAGGGAAATCAATTAGTCCGCTTTGGTTTTATGACATAGTGATAAGGCTCAGAGAAGGAGTGGTTTGTTTGGGGGGTTATTATCTGATTTGGGAAAAAAAAAAAAAAAAAGAAAACAAAAAAAAAAACGAGGCAACGTGAGTGGAAATATATTTTTATCATTATTTTGTTTTGATTGGATGTATGAACACTTGTTAAAAAAAACATACCACTTTGTTGAATTAAATCCTTCAAAAGCAAACGCTGTTTCCCTTTTATTTAAATGACTCTTCGATAACTTACCTGAAAAATTTGCAGCGTGAAATTTTAACTGCTATAATCACTTTCTGTTTCATGAGTTTGATGCAGATCCTAATTACCACCGCTGTCCTCGCAACATTTCTTATCTTCAGTCAGTTGTGTAGCACCTACAGAGCAAACGCACAGCCTGCAGTAATATTATTTCGTTTATGCGCTTTAGAGCGAAACATGTCAAAAATAAATAAAATAAAAAAGAGGAAAAAAGAAAAGAAAAGAAAAAAAAAGAGAGTTCAGAGGTTAAATCTGCTTTGAGCGTCTGTGAAAAATAGAGTTAAAAAAAAAATTAAATAATCAGCAGTCTGGTAGAACTTGTTGCTTCAACTCGAAAATTCTGCGCCGATCCCAGTAGGGAAACGCGTTAACAAACTACAAATCATGTCTAATTAACGGGTCTCGGAGAGCAGATGAAGCGGATTTGTTTTAAGTGAATGGTGCGCTAATATGTGTATGCGTGCGTGCGTGTGCGCGTGTGTGTGTGTGTGTGTGAAGGCCACGGAAAAGGCGTCTGTGGCTGACAAAATATTTCCACTTTTACAGCCGCATCCACCGAGGTTTTCCTGTTTGATCTTGGCTGCTTTGCTTTTTGTATAAGTGCCATAAAATGCTTTCAACTGTTGTAAATGTATGCTTGGCTATTTGCTCACACACAGATACTCATACAGATGAAAGTATTTCCAAAACTGAAATCAGAGCAATGGTAAATAAGAGCAACTTTTAAAAATCGTTTAACGTATTGAATTTGTTTTTTTTTTGTTTTTGTTTTGTTTTTTTAAATGAGCGATATTTGTGAAAATATAATGGGGTGAATTGGGACATTTTACGCGCATCTGGTTTTTGAATTCCATCCTTTCCAGATTTACAATAATGGCTTTTATTTTTCTAATACCAAATAAAATTTATATTTAAGAACTTGTTCAGAAAACATAAAATATCGCTGCCACTTTTTCACAACTTTAAAGCTGATTTAAATCCACATGAACTGGCCTTTGGCGTTAGTGCTGATTCTTAGAGAAGAAAAAAAAAAAGAAGAAAATGTTAGTTTTAGATGTTTTTTCTAATCGCCCGCAAAGATAAGGGCTTCTCTGTGTGTTTTCATTTGTCTGTGGGCGGTAACATTTTCTCATCCAATCCTCAAGTCTAATATCTCTCCATTTCCCCCAGCGATTTCACGACTTAGACGCATGCATATTTATGAGGCTGACTTTCATGCACTTTTTTTTTTTTTTTTTTTCTATTTTATTTTTTTGGCTGTAAGACGAGTGAGGAGTAAGAGGGAGACATGGTTGCGTCCCTCCACACACTCCAGAATCGACCCTTCATAGTGTCTGGGGGCACGATTTAGAGCTTCAGAAGAGGAACAGAAGTTTCACAGAATCCCATTCAGTTGCGACGCGGAGTCCCTCCGCGGTTCACCTTGATGGATGAGAGCGGGCTTTTGGGGGGGAAAGAGCACTCAACACTGAAATAGACTTCACTCTGCGTGTGTGTCTCCGTGTGTCCTCTTGCAGCCCCCCAGTTAAAAATGATGGACTACTCCTATGACGAAGACCTGGACGAGATGTGTCCCGTGTGCGGGGACAAGGTTTCCGGGTATCACTATGGACTCCTGACCTGCGAAAGCTGCAAGGTGGGTGCCCCATTATTTATTTATTTATTTATTTATTTGCACTGTAACGTCAAATATAATTTGTGTTTGTGCGGTGCCGTGTGCCATGCCTAAAATAGTTAAGTACCGTTTTGTTAGGAAGGTTAAAGCTGTTTAAAACTGTATAGCAACATTAACATCCAGTCTTGTCAGCATTAGGCTGTCAAGTTTATACTTGTGTGACATGGGCAATTTAGCATCCATTCAAAACTTTTAGTGTTTAGTAATTTTTAAAAATATATATGACCCTTTTCTGCTAAAGTAATTTTTCACTCTTAAAGTTTTGTTGTATGCTATACAGTTGCATTCTCCCCAAAAAATATATAACAGAAGACTCTAGCTTCCTGATCCAAATTGGCTGAAACAAATTCTTAAATAGTCCTGTGCAATAATGCAGGAGACAATTACATGATCAATGTATCTGTCTCTTTTTGCCATTTTTGCAACCAGATAGATAGACAGTAGTTCAAAATAGAGATGAGCAATTACTGTCCACATTCCTCAAAATACAGTGGGGTAGGCCTTAAACTTATAGACCAGCTCCAAACACAGTCACTTTGTTCTTTTACAGTGCTTACACGCTCCCTTTTGACTGGACATGAATTCACAAAAGAAAACTTTTGGAGTATAACAAACAGGGAAGTTTTTTGTTTTTTCAAGTTTCAAACCTTGTCCTAACAGAATGGTGCCCTGGGCAGTGAGCAACATAACCCACATCAAAATCTGAAATGGCATAGATCGCAAAATATGTGGGAGGGTTGCAACACTTGAAGCAAAATGTACTCTAGTGATGTTGCTGTTTGAGAAAGCGCCTGTCTAAAATTCTCGTCACAGCTTCATTAGATCATCCGCTTTGCCTGAGCTACGTGTTTCCGTGCATGACAAGACAGGAGTAAAATAAAAGGTACCATGCTGTTAAACTTGAACTCTGTCAACAACTTATTTGTCCTTCTCTTCCTCAACACAGAGCAAATAAGCGTTGACTTTTTTTTCCGGTTAAGTAAAGCTGTCAGTGCAAAATTAAGCCAAGACAAATGTCTCCACATTAACGCTTTTCAGCGTAAAATTGCAGCTCGCAGTATTGATGCTGCAGTGCACATTTCTTGCCTAGGTGGTCATTATTCAAAGCAGATGTTATAGATTTGATCCCATAGTTTGACCTTGAGATGCTGAATATTTGCTTGAAGGGAGACGTCAGTGGCATCTCTGGTGCTCCTCAGCCTCTGCGCAGCCAATCTGCATGTTTCTCAGCTGACTTTAAACATGCTGATGTTTTGTATGTGTGTGTGTGTGTGTGTGTTTGCACATGCAGGCGTGTACGTGCGTGAGTGTGTGTGCGTGTTCTGGATCCAGATGAAGAGGTGCTTTATAGAATGCTGCATATCCTTGGTGAAACATTAATGATATTGATAATTACCCAAAGCCTGTCATTGATTATCTCTAAAATGTAGCAGTTTGTATGATCATCAGGGCTGGGCTAATAAATCAGCCTGCTGACATATTACAGGTTCATTCTGCCATTAAATATATTCGAGCAGTGATTCAGGCTGATCCAGGTTAGATCCATCTTCATTTCACTGGAAGCGACTTCCAGGTTGATCAGTGTAAAAATCAATGATGAGATTTAATCACATCTAGTTTTGTCAAATCTTGACCATAATCCACTTTTATTTTTAACTAACCTCCCTATCATCCAGCATAGGGTGTAAGTCATATATAGCTGTGTTTCCCAACCCTGGTCATCAAGGCACACTGTCCTACATTTTTGGAGGTTTTCCTGTTTTAATGTGCCTGATGCAACCGACTGCAGTTCAACAAACGCCTGTTAATCAGTCATCAATTGAAATCAGCTGGACTGAAGCAAGGCATTACCTAAAACATTCAGGGCAGTGTGCCTTGGGGACTAGAGTTGGGAAACACTGATGTATAGCATGATTGTTATTAGGACCTATTAATTAGATTCATACTTTGAGCGTTTGATGTGTTACAGAACAAACAGATCTGATGCACATCATGAACAATAGAAGAGTTGTATTTGCAGATGTCAAATGTGCCTATATAGACAGACACACACACATCAGCTGTCATTGAAGTGCAAAGATCACTTCTGTTATGTGCTTCACATCAGTAAGATAAACATGTTATTGCATCAAACTTTCTGGAATAATAACATGAGCTCTTCTTTTAAGTTCCAACAGAACAACAACCTCTGAGTCCTGAAATATAGTCGCTCCATTCGTCTGGCTTATGGATCAGAAACATAGACTCATTCACTGCGCACGTAGGTGAACAGTGCTTCCAAACTACTGCAATAAAGTTATTATATACTTTTGCCTTTGTTTGAGCCCGATTGCATTGCAGTGTAAATGGAATAAAAGCTGTTTATATCAATCATGCAAAAGATAAACAACAATTTAAGTCTTGGCTTGCTGTGCATCTGAAAAGAACAGTTTTCAGTAAGAAGTTGCACACTTAACCCATAAAAAGTGTGTTGGAATCAGGTTGAGTTCTTGTACATGAATGCTAAGAAGAAAGTATTGCTGAAGCACAAATACTGAAGTAGGGAGTCAATTTTCCAGAATCCAAAGCTCTCCCCTTTTTTTCCCCCTATGTTTGGTGAGATCAGGCAATGCAGATTGTCAATTAAATATGTGTTTGGTGAGATATTGACAGCAGCACCTTCTTTTATATTTTATTTTAAAGAGCTGGTTTAAGGATTCTCCTCCTAGGTTATGGATCTAGAATACGTTAATACCACCTTCCTGTGTTTGATTTTCACTGCAGCTGCCAATAATAAATTCCATGTATGAATGTCTATAATCCCAGAACTTTAAATTATGTATATAATTTATTGGATTTTTTTGCTCTCGTGTGTCCTGGCCATATTATTCAATAATTAAGTATAAGGTTGAAAGAATTACTTAATTCCTGGAGTTTTTGTGTGAAAAGAGAATATTGAAAATGAGTAGCCAAATATTTTATGAAGTAGTTTAAAATGAAGCATTCGAAAACAAATCAAAACATCTAAACAAAAGTTTATGTGCTGCTCATCAGTTAAAATCCAAGTCATTATGAAATAAAGAAGTGTATTTTATGACTACATTTAGTGTGACACACTAACCATAAATTAACCTGAAATAGCTTGTGGAAACGCAAAAACTGAAGCATCGCACAAATTGTAGAATATCTTTAAAAACTCCCCTCTGTGTGTGTGTGTGTGTGTGCATGTATTCAATAAGGCTGTCCCTCTCCATCTGTCTGGGAGTGTGAATGGGCCAATTACTATCGCATTGCAGGGGTCAAGCAGGTTGACGTCTTAATTGGTTCTCTCCACAGGGCTTCTTCAAGCGCACGGTCCAGAACAACAAACGCTACACGTGTATAGAGAACCAGAGCTGCCAGATTGACAAGACCCAGAGAAAGCGCTGTCCGTACTGCCGCTTCCAAAAGTGCCTCACTGTCGGCATGAAGCTAGAAGGTATGATGCATTTTTTCAGTGCTCTGCTCTTTAGTTTATTGCAGAGTGACTGAAAGTGGCAACTTTTCTACTGAATTTTGGCTCCTGCATTTAGATTTATCTTGTCCCTGTACATGAGGTTATGGGGAGTCGTAGTACAAGCTCTGCCAAGCAGAATCTGCAGGTGCTGAGGGTAAATTTTTGGTGATAGACGTGCAGCTGTTGCTTTAGAAGGAAAGGGTTCTTATCTCCGGGGAGTTTTCAAATTTGCTTCAGAAAAATTGGCAATACAGAAAAATAAGAACTAAGCAAGATATATTTTGTTTGTTTGTTTTCTTTTTCAGTAAAAGTGTGGATGTGAAAATATTCAATCCAAGCTTTCCACAAATCATCATACAGCCTCTTAAGTTCATAGGAGTTTTATGAATAACTTATATCAGATTCAGTTCATTCCAGATGTCTGTTGTAGACACATTTCAATATTAATAAACAAAGATCTGACACAATGCATCTAGATGAGGAAAAAGGCAGCTTCCATGAATTCACAGCTGAGCATAGAAGGCAGGCATTTTCATTTCTTCATTTTTATTTACCTGAAACTCAAAGGGAATGTATGATTGTATTATTATTTTGCATGAAGGCAGCTTTCTAAACACTGAATTTTTAGTTGGTGCTCAGAGATAAAGCAAAATACTACATAAAGAAGCTATTTGGACAGCACTATTTTCTCTAATATATGTTTTTCTTGCAAAGATAAAAAATTAGCTTTTTTATTAGATGATATCCATCAGCACTTCTTTGCATGGAGTAACAGGTCAGAGATAGTTGGGGGCAAATGGTGGGCAGGGAGGGTTGTCTGGTTGTAAGTGTAAAGAGAAATATAAAATATTATAGTTAGAATGTTGTTCTTTACTCCACACATTAGTTTGGAAACTGTATTTGGAAATCAGTCACATTTGAAAAAGTCTGTCTTCATTTTAGTTGAATGTAAAACAATTTAAAGCCTAAACATCTGATTGTAATTTATTTTTTTTTCTTGAAATTACTGTAATTGCATGTATTTTCTCAGAAATAATTTTAAATGTTGTGTGATGGTTTTTGAAAAAAAGATCACATACATGCTTACATTTACAGCAAAACTAAAGGATAAAACAAAAAAAAAAAAAAAATAACAGAAACAAAACAAAAATCTCGAGGTGTCTCCATCTACCTGCCATTATGGTTTCATTAACAGCTATTAACTGTGAATGGCCTTTGGGCAGAAAGTCCCCGACGGTCATTTGAAAGCTAACAGGGGCGCAAGGAGGGATAGGAGGGGGTTGTGTTTGATTTGTTTTGCCGGCGGTAACTTTCCGCTTGTAGGCAAGAAAAGGCCCTGCAGCGCTCTGTCAGGTGCCAGAAGCTCCAGTGGACGACTCCTGCCACATCCAGTAAAGACCTCCCACACAGAAGAGCTGACACCCTTTACCACACACACACACACATACACACACACAGGCACACGCATACAGCTCTGCTTTCTAAACACATATATATATTCATGACAGGAAAGTTGTTCAGATGGCCACAGGCAGCAGGAAATAGTTGTCATTTAATCTAAAAAAAGAAAATGATCTCAGCCATGTGCTGCGTTACGGCGCATGATGGCCTTCACATACATGTAAATTTAGGAGATAAACCAGAGACCAAATTTAAAAAAACTAGACAGTTGCCTCCAAGTGCCACTTTTTTAGTTTACTTTCTTGTGTAACACTTTTTGGTGGTGTGTTTTTTTTTAATTGTTGAGCCTTTGTTACAACCAGTGAGGCAGTTTGTTCAGTTTTAGAAAGAAGGGGGGAAAACATTTTGAAGTGTCTGAGACAGTTCAGTAACTCTCCTTCCAAATTTGTCATTGCACCTTGTGCAATAAAAAGAGCCCAGTTAACAAATTAACGTCAGTTTACTAAAGTTAACATTATCAAATTAATATCAATAACCAGCAGTTCAGACCGAGAGTACAAGCTCACTCACAGGAATTTTTGGTATTAATACCACCTGCAAATCTGAACCGATTGGTCAGTGAGAACTCTTAAGAGTTACGCAGGTTCCTTTTTCTTTTCAAGAGAAATGTGCTTGAACATTACAAAACTGATGACATCCTTTGAGACAAAAAAAATCCCATTTATGTTAGTTTACAAAAAAGTGAGTGAAAGAATTTTGGATGTTGAGATGTTGGTGAAAGTGTTGTTTCAGTTTAAATAAGGTGGCTGAGTGACAAGATATTATGAGATAATGGTTTATTGTCTTTTAATATTTGTTGCATATGTGAGTTGGTAAACTTGCATATATCCCGATAAAATAAACAGAATGTTATTATATTATCTCAGTTGGAGTAAAAACAAAAGCAACAAAGTAGAATCTTTGATCTAAATGTTTATTAGTTTAACAATAATAAGTAAGTCTAGATTAGGTGTGAACAATGCTGTCAGATCTTCTAAAACTTTTCTTCAGAAATGTTTTTAGTAAATATGGCTAAAACAGCAAAGAACGGTAAGTCTTTAGGTGACTGATTTTGAGTGAAAGAATCCAATCCATCCACATGCTGCAAGCACACTCTCTTCTTGGTATGCTGTTAACATCTACCGCCTGCATTGTCCCCCTGAAAAAACAAGATTTGATTCATTAGAACATCACTCACCGCAGCCAGTGAAGCATGCTATATTTGAACAGCTCCCACTGGCATGATTGTCTTTTTGCTTGCTAATAGTTGTCTTGTATCATATGCTTCACTGAGCTGCCTAATATTTCCTTCACTTGTGTATCATTTTAAAGGCAGGGCATAACATTAATATCTTGATCCCTACATAAATTTGTTATTTCAGAAATGATGCTCTCACAGAGACTCCCTTTCGACTTTCACGTCGTTTTTTTTTTTTGCATGCAGTTACTCGTTCATAAAATTTTAATTGATTGATTACTACAAATTCAAAACCTCTGAAGATCCACTTAGTTGAAATTAGCACCACTGGCTGAGTGTTTGTATATTCCCTGCTGCATCTCTCCCCCGCTCCCTCCACTTTTTATTTCCTCCCCGTCTCCATCTTTCCAGCTCTGATTTGTCTTCCAACAGCCTCTCAGTACCTGTGGTTGGGAAGCCGGGGAGCTGTCCCATTACTTATGCATAGGTATCATAGGTATTCATGTGTGTGCATGGGATAGGGCGCATCCAGAGCAGGGGCCGGGGCCCCGACATGACAAACAGGGTGTCAGCAAGGCTCCGCGGGACCCATTAATATGCCGGCAGCCGACAGGGATCCTCACCTACGCACGCTTAATATTCCTGTATATTAAACAACCATAAATCAGAGGATATAAGCACTGAGGTCTGTGTGTAAGAAAGGCGTTCAGTATTTGTTACTGTCTTTGTGTAGGTGTGTTCTTGGAAATGTTACATTGCTAAAAAATGAATTTTCTCTCTGTCTCTGCTTGTTTGTACAAGTTTGAGGCACACAAGGAACAGCAGACATTTTTGGAGAATAGGAGGAGTTGTGTCAGATTGGAAATTTATGAATTTTATGTTCCCCAGTCTTTGCATTTGTGCTGTCAGACAACATCTCAGAGTATATGATGTCCTTAACCATACAAACCTAAAGCCCCACTATTAACCTCCTATGTGTCAGTAGCTTTTAACTGGTTTAACCATAATGAAAGTTATATTTCCCCTACCTTTTAAGGGGAACAAGCATCACATTTTATACAAGTAATTAATCATGTTCACAAATTTAATTGGTTTTAAAAACAATTTCTTTTTTTTGTTTGGTTTTCATAACAATATTTCAGTTTCATCTCTGTGTCTCCTGCCTTTATGCTGTGGTTATTTACTGACAGAATCTAAATATTTCTGTTGACTTGGTTTGAAAGTCTGTTTGTGGCTGTTTTTGTCCAGACAATCACTCAGTTCAGATTAAGCTTCTGGCATAAGAGAAATAAGCTGCTGCTTAATGTTTTAGTCCAGCAGGGAGATAAAGATACCAGCACTATTTGCAGACATAAAAATAATTATATTTGTAGTTTTGTTTATTCGGAATAAGCCTCTTTATAATTTTCTTTCCAAGGTTTCAGAATATTGAATTCAAAAGAATTAAAATTTCTTTCAAAAAATCTTTTGTAATAGTTTATTTGTAAGTCATAATCTAAAGCCGGAAGTTCAATTATATATGCTGCTTATAATAGTTTCTTTGGTAAGGGTCCTAAAAATTTTGAGCCAGCCCTGGCCATAAAACATACATTCACCCTTTTGTTGGCAAACAGCAATCTAACCTTGAAAGGAAAGGCAACACCACTGAAACGGTTAATGCATTAAGTTTTATATTGATAAACTAAAATCATTATTGCTGTCATTTCAGTTGGGTATAGGGATCATATGAATTCATTCTCATCAAAAGCTAAATTGTTGCAGTGTCCCAACACTTGTCATATTGCCACCTTTTTCAGACATGCACATTTCTCTCTGCCCCCTTATGCATGTGTGCACTCTTCCCCTCTCCCCTCCCCCTCCAAATTAATCCATGTTACATTAATGCAAATCACCTTGTTTAATTAGAGACAAAAATGTGTGCACGTGTTTGTGCGGCAGTATGCATGTGTATGTAGTTGTAAGATGCCCCCCCACCACCGCTACCGCTACCAACTCTGGTATTCATGATGTGCTGTGGGTCCCTTGGTCCGAGGCAGGCGAGAAAGGCAGTCAGGGCCTAATTTTGTTTTCCCAGTAGGGCCAACTATTAGTTTCTCAGCTCATTAATTACGCTGTTGTGGAGAATCATTAATAGTTAAAGTTACCCTACAATAATGTATAATGGATACATTTGACTGGAATCCCAATTTCTTCTTCTTCTTCTTTTTTTGTTTTGATGTGAGAGCAATTTTTCAGTGGTCATGATCATTTGTGAGTCTAGTTGAATGGACATGTGGGGAAGTGGCTGTTGGAGTATGAGTAAATCACTGCATTTAAACCACCAGAGTCTCTTCAAGGTGGTGGACCGTCTGGCACGCTCCCATCTCTATGATTGGGAACAGTGTGTGATGTTTTCCATATAAGCCACTTTGTGTTTGGATGTCAAATCTATACATAAGTGTGTGTCTGTGTGTGTGTGTGGGTGTGTGCATGCATGTGTGTGTGTGTGTGTGGCTGCCCTCTCGGCGGTGCTTGCTCAGATCAGTGACAGGCACATTTTGTGAAAGAGGTCATTAAAATCCCTCCCAAGGCAGCTTGGTGTGTATGCGTGAATGTGTGTGTGGGTATGCGTATATGTCTTTGTACGGGTGTCTGCCCATCTTTCGCCCCTGAACTTAAGTCCCGCTCCACGCCTTCTCCACACCCCCACTTCACTTTCCCTCTTCTGTTCTTTCATTCATCTGTCAAAGCGTCAGGCGTCTTAGTGGACCTAAGATTACTTGTTATGGTATTTGACTTGTCCTTGTGTATGAAAAGGTCAAACATATTTGGGCTTAATAGTACATTTGCCTGCATTTTGATGCATTTAAAAAGATGGAAGCCGTTTCCAAAATCAAGATGATATGGGTCTAATATTTGTGAATATTAGCACTGAAAAGTCTAGTGCATATTTTTCCCTTTTTATGCTGCATTAAGTCCCAGACGTCTGTTGGCTTTTTGCACGCTGGGCCCTGCAAAGCCTTGTCAGAATAAGATGTAATTAAGTATGAATAATTAACACCAGTGCCCCCCGACTGAGAGCTAGTAGAGCAGCTTCCCTGTGGCAGCAGTCGGTCAGATCACACACGAACCTCATTGCAGTCCACTGTGTGCCCAGTTTGTTCATTAGAAATAGCCACAGCTCACACTCGTTGTGATCCTCACCACAGGATCCCTGCGCTGAGGGGTGTGGGTGGGGGGTAATGGGGGAGCATCGTGGGTGCGTTTGTTTCATCAGAAAATAAGAACCCCAATTGAATTATTGTCAGACTGATCATGTCTTTGGTCTTTATAAAGAAGTCCTTGCTAATTGACACAGACATTTTAAAAGATTTTAGGGATTGCATAATCAAAAAAGTAGATTTTTGTCAGTTTATAATACTAACTAACTTCTGAGAGGGAGGCCAGACACCCTTTTCCACCAAAAAAAATAAAAAATAAAAAATAGAACCTGTTGTACTATGATCCTTCTGTCATTGGGTTCATACAAGTTTAAAATTCTGGTCAATGAGTAACATCACTATCACTTTGGTCTGTGGGCTTTAGCAGTCAACTGATAAACGTCAAGTATAGTTGTCATGCGTAAACCTTTGCCATACAGAAAACTGATGGTAAACACCACCCCTAAAACATTACACGTTTGTACCAATGTTTCAACATTTGGGATGTAATCGGACATTGACATCACAAGACAAGTTTTGGTGGAAGAGAAAGAGGCAAGAGGAAATTTTGAAATATTTTTGAAAAACTGTAGAATCCCCCATATTTTACTCTTGACAGAGTAAATGGTTCATAAATCTACAGCAGGCTTTCAAAGAAACTGTATTCAGTTTATAAATGATTATTTCGAACATTTTCAAACAGATGTTCAAATCATCAAACTGTTAAATAGTTCTGTTAAATGGAGGCTAATTTTAATAGCTTTCACTTGTTTCACAAATCGAAGCCACAGGCTGACAGCAACTGAATCACTCTTCTCAAGATAGTCTGCTTTTGAAGAGAAATATTGTGCTGTTTGATCCAGATCACATCATGTGAACATACACGATTTGGCATAATGCCATGATCACCAGAGGCCCTCTGACAGGTTTATGGCTGTGCAGCCCCTTAACTGATGTTGGATTAGAATAAACAAGCCAAACTTCACTCCTCATGTGCATCATTTTACCCTGACATCATTTCACCACTGTTCAATTATTAATGATACTATAAATACAAACTACCAACCAATGCCATAAACAGGTGAAAATCAGTATCATTTCCTTATAATTATGATCTAAAATCTTGCACCTTTTCTTCTCGATCTTCCTTTGATACGAGTTAATGTTGTATGGTGAATGAATTTATTCTAGGCGCATCATTTAGTTTTTAATATGAATGCATCACAAGAAAAAGTATGAAAAGTTGTTTTGTCTTTCAGAAATGCCATCAAGAGTGAGTATATTGAACATACATTTGAACTAACTGTCTGCTTTTCTCTTCTTTATCATGTCTTCCTCTCAGCTGTGCGAGCAGACCGCATGCGTGGCGGTCGTAACAAGTTTGGCCCAATGTACAAACGTGACCGTGCCCTGAAGCAGCAAAAGAAGGCGCTGATCCGAGCAAATGGCCTTAAGATTGAGGCCATGAGCCAGGTGATGCAAGCTGTACCCACTGACCTCACTATCTCCTCAGCCATTCAGAACATCCACTCGGCAGCATCCAAAGGCCTTCCACTGAGCCACCACGCTGGTCACCACACCAGTCACCACCACCACCACCATCATCACCATCACGCCACAGCTTTGCCTCCTACAGACTACGATCGTAGCCCTTTTGTTACTTCTCCTGTCAGTATGGCGATGCCGCCACACGCAGGTAGCCTGCAGGGCTACCAGGCAGCCTACGGACACTTCCAGGGCACACGCACCATCAAGTCTGAGTATCCAGACCCATACACCAGCTCTCCAGAGTCCATCATGGGCTACGCTTACGTTGATGCCTACCAGTCTGGCTCTCCAACCAGCTTCCCCCATCTGATAGTAGAGCTACTAAAATGTGAACCTGATGAACCACAGGTTCAGGCAAAGATCCTGGCCTATCTACAGCAGGAGCAGGCCAGCCGAGGCAAGCACGAGAAGCTCAACACATTCGGGCTGATGTGCAAGATGGCCGACCAAACACTCTTCTCTATTGTGGAGTGGGCCCGCAGCAGCATTTTCTTTCGTGAACTTAAGGTAAGTGTGAATGATCTACTGCAGTGATGCTGTTATTTGGGTTATAAGGTCATGATCAAAATATAGGCATTTATAATGTTAAACTTCTGTCTGCTTTACACAAATGAGAGTCATGAGTTTAATGGGCAATGATAAACTAAACTACATTTTGCTTCAGTGCTAAGCTTTTTACCACATTTCCAAGCGTGGGATTTAACTCTGCTCATATACATCATTTTTGTTCTTTATGTTCAACAGCACCTTAATATCCTTTTTGTCCTGGTTTTCAGCATTAATGTTGAGTGTACAAGGCTGTGGGCTGTGAGCCAGAATTTGCTCATTGCTGGCACTGCTCTCTGTCCTATAGTGCCTAATCAAAATTCACCAGCCAGTTGTTTTCATCAAACACACAAAAGACTTTTTTTTCCCCCTTCGCTGTGGATTTTGAAAACTTTTAGTCTGAGCATTAGGCACATTGTAGTATTCTGCAAACAATACAGATTAAATTAGGTGCTTTGATTAGTTTTATAGAACAATGAAATTGGTATATTTTTGTAATGTAATCATTTGTATTCATTTTCAAATCACTCAATTTTATAGTTAATTTAATTGTTTGAAGGCATTTCCAATAAGTTTATTTGACAAATGTGTCTTTTAGCAGTGAAATATTTGGTCTAAGGTATTCATCAAGTTTCAGATGAAAGCACAATACTCAACACTCAGATTAGAGCACATGAATAGTTCATATTTTTCAGTCTCATATGCAATTATATTGTTAAAAGACTTTATTGATCTTTTTTCTCATAAAGAAGACTTTCATATCCTTTTAAATGCATGCCTCAGGTCCTCCTGGAGTAGAAAGATGGTTTTCTGAGGACCGTAACAGTCTAAATGTGACTCTGCAGCTCTGATGAATGACAATTTTTGTCTTTAAACATGTTTACATGAGGTTGCAAAAAAACATAAATAAAACCAGTTAAATATTCTTGAAAAGGGACACTGAAATCACACTTTCTGCATACACAATGTCTAAAGCAACAATCTTAAGTCTCCTAAATATTATACCTTGTGTTATTGTTTACCTGAGTTAATCCCAAATGACCAGTGTTTGCTGTCTTCAATACATCACTCTGGATTCTGCTTTCTTTTCATCACAAACCCCCTGAGAGAGATTGTGGCGTGTATTTTACTTACAGCTTTATTTGTTGTGAATGAAGGTTAATATCCTCAAAGCGATTTGAAAGGCATTTGATTAGCCTGCACTCACCTGGTTTTCTTCCCCTCGCCTATTTCTTTTTATTTCTGTTTGTCTCACAGTGCGTCGCCACAGGCTCAGCTGCATATTCATGGGCCTGTTGCCAAATCCCCTCTAAATATTTAGTGTAATTTGGTTTTGAAAAGGGAAAATAACAGCCAAAAAAATTTTACATTAAAAAAATGTGCCAATTACTAAACAGAGAAGAGTCCTTGAATAACACATGTCGACATTTAGCATGCACTGTGTCCCCCTCTCTTGACCTTTTTGAGATATGTATTTGCATTTGCCATAGATGCTCACTATACAGAGGCTCTCACACACACACAAAAGGGCTCACTGAAGGGTGTGGCTACATCTAATAATTGTGTGTGATTTGCTCATTAATTTTGAATGATCAATTCTGCTCCATTGTTAAAGCATCTCTGTTTCTCACACCCTCCTAATTCAATTATATCAGCCACTAGTGTTTGTCGCTCCCTGTTTGTCTCCGTGAATGAGATGTCATTATGTTTGCCTAATGACTACCCATATTACTCTATCTTAACAGTAATTGACGAGTGCATGTTACAAAGGTGCAAAATGACCCGAGCTCAAAGCTTTTCCCACTGTTACACAGGCTTCATTGCTTTCAGGGGAAAGTGAGGGAGATAATAGAATTTTGCTTATGTTGCCCCTTCTGTTGTTAAAGCATCATCCAAAGCACAAGGGGGCTTTATAAATAATATGCTAGCTGTGGCTCTGACAGTTTGTTTTTTTTTTTCCACATGCTTGACTGTCCTGTCTTTCCTGTTTGTTTCTTATTGCAAACTCTTGTAATAATCTGAGCTAAGGTGTTGTGAGAAGATTATTTGCAGTACCGAATGAGAAAGGCAAAATCTAGGATTTGTCTAATGAGTACCATTTTTAAAAAAATATGAAGATTGTTTTTATATATGTTGTCTTTTGTAACTTCTCAAAGATATTTTCTTAGATACATTTAGGTCTTTTTTGTTAAAGTACTCAAATATTTCTTGAGCCTTTCCACATTTTGTCATGTTACAATCACTAGCTTCAATAGATTTGAGAGATGGGGAAAGATTTTATGTAATAGATTATGAGTCCTTGCACAAGACAGTTCACCCTCCTTGCCTGCTGGTGGTGGTCAGAGGGCCTGGTGGTAGTGGTGCATGGCAGGTCAGACTGCTCCAGAGCAGCTGTGGTCACTATCTAGTAGCTTGTGAATATGTGAATGACTGAATATAGAGTGAAGCACTTTGGGGTGATCTGGACTTGATAAAGCACTATACAAGTACAGGCCATTTACCATTTAGATCAAAACAAAGTTGTGAATAATTTTGAAAGGGAAGAAAATGCAACACATATTTCAACAATGTCACAAGAAGTTTCTGAAAAGAGTGGTGTACTTTATTTTTTTTATACTGAGTTAGTACTTTGTGCAGCCAATTTCCATGCTGCTTATTAAAGTTGCTCAGCTAGAGTCTGCCTTTTTTATGCAAAACATTTTAAATGTGGCCAGACTGAATAGAAAGCAACTGTGGACATCAGTCTTCAAGTCTTTGTACCTCAGTTTAAGTCTGTACTTTGGCTGGGGCATTCTAACACATAACTATGCTTTGATCTAAACCCTTCCAATGCAACTCTGTATGGTTCTTTTTATGGTAATGTGAAGCTTTAGTTTTCTGACACCTTAGATTTTTTTTTTGCAAAAGGCTAAAAGTTTTTGATGCTTCTAGCCAAAGCGTGTGGCATGTGGCAAACCTACTGCGCATATTACTAATGGGACCCTTCTAGCCACACCCTCATAAACACCAGATGGGGTGCACCACGGCTTTTACTTGTACTTTCAACAGATTCTGCCACCTGTGCTGTGGATTGCTGCAGCTCTTTAAGAACAGTCAACGGGTCTTTTAACTGCTTCCCTTATTAAACTTTATCTTAGCAGTTTATGTAGAAAAGAATCTGTTAGGTTAACAGATGTGTCATAGATTGGACATGTGCTCTACATCCCGAGCTCTGAGATTTAGACCTATTTACAGCTTGAAAACTGTTCAATTTATTATTTAGTATTATAAAATCCTCCTTAAGACTTCTCTACAACTTTATCCCTCCCTGTATGGTGTGATCTTCTATTTGTTCCACAAACAGAACAAACAGACTGTTAGCTTCAATTGCTAACACAACATTGAAGCCTTCACAGAAAAGATGTGCTCATTCTGAGATTAAATAACAAATAGAAAGACTTCAGCAAAAGTTAACTTCACTCAAATTTATTTTTGGGTAGGTATCATTGTAATACCTACCCAAAAGGCACTGGATACAATTTTAAGTCCTAATTTTTAAAATAGCATAAAATCAAAGTACATTTTGCTTTTATTATTATCTGCTTTGTCTTGCTGTATTACATGAAATCAGTAAACAATACAATAAACTTTGAGGTTTAATCATGAGAAGATATGAATAATTCAAGGGGTAAGAATACTCTTACAAGACACTAGCTGTCCATAATTATGTATGCATTTTAAATAATGTTTAGTGACTGAATAGATCATTCATGAAGATAAAATCACCCACAATGAACCTTTATTGTCTCATCGAGCTAAACATGAGTTCAACTCAATGAGGCTGTATTTGTGAATCCATCTGAACTTTGACTTCTTCTGCTAATGTTGTTTGGACTGCTAAATGTGAGGTCATGCCTAAGAGCGGAAATACAGGAACCAGAATATAATTAAAGGTTTGTTACAAGAATGACTTGCCACTGTAGGAAGTTATGAATACAGTTTTAACCAGTACACATGCACATTCATATGCACACATAGCCAGATTCGAGCCCTGCCCCTTTCACTATTATTAGCTCTGTATGAACAAAAGAATTTCTTTTGTAACAGGGCCAACCTGGAAGGGTGTGTGCAAGGCATCTGCTAGAAATGTGGGTAAAGATTTGGTTTCCATACATTAGCCATAATCACAGCTCTCATGACTATTTAGTCATTAGAAAAACCTACAACAGACCATTTCCCATTCTTTTCGATCATTGCAAGCTGCCTCCGCTTCCCCCCCCCTTTAACCTCTGGGAGTGAGACATGACGTGAGGAACATTTATTTCTTGCAGATCAGATCCAAGAAGTTGTACTTTATGACTAACCTGCCTTTGTCTTGATTTTTTTAAGCGTAACGACAGACTTGTGGCAGCAGTGTTTCTCTGGTTTTGAAATCACTGGCATAATGAAATAACATTTTCAGCAGAGTTGAGGCCAAGGGCTTTTGTGATTATTTTATGAAATTTTCAGTGAGCTGAGAACAGGTGCATCTTTGGTGAGCACATTTAAATTTAGGAATGACTTTTATTTTACTTTTTTGTTTTCCATTGAAATATTAGGTAGCTTCTATTGTGTGTGGGACCTTGACTCTTGGTTGAACCCATCATAACTGCAAGTTTCATTCCATTTCATTAATCCAAGCAGAAAGAGTGGTTTGGATTATTCCAATAGTTATACTTTACGGTATTTTTTATTTTTTATTTTTTTTGCTAGAGTTGTGCTTAATACAGGTTTATGTGGTTCAGGATATTTCTATATAGTTTGCTATGAATTTCATATAAAATATGCTCATATATTTATAGTTTACCAAATAGGTGACTTAAAATTAGTTGTTTGTGAGAAATTAATTTAATAATAATACCAATGTTATAATAACCCACCTACTATTCAAGTAAATTTTGCAGTGGGGAGATGGACAAAGAACAAATTTGGATGAACTTCATTGTGTGGAATTACTGAAAAATAATTATAGATTTTTCAATGGAAGCCCGGTTAATTGGACTTACATGATACTTTGGATTAGGGGAGTTTGGGTGATTTTCTCAGGAGTTTTACTTTATTCCAAATTGATTTTTGAATCAAGTTTATTTGTATAGAACATTTCAGCAACAAGGCAGTTTAAAGTGTTTCCACATGATGAAAATATTGAAAGGGTTAACCCTAACCCAACAAGAAACATTACATCACAGTAATGTTTCTTGTTACTGAAACATTACAGTGTCAGCACTTCCATGTGGCAAAATACATGGAAGTGATGAAATGTTGCAATGCAGAGTTCAATGAAAGATGTTCCAATTTTTATCAATTAAAGGCAACTCTGCAGAAATGGGATTATGGACTTGATTTACAAGAATTCTGGTTTTCAGCATTTTTGCAATTTTTTTAGAAGTTTGTTCCAGACAAAAAGTATTTAAAAAAAAAAAAACACAAATTCCACATCTCCATGTTTGGTTCTGATTCTGGGGATACAGAACAGACTAGAACCTGAGTGGTCTGGAAGTTTGGTGTAATGATAACAGGTCTTTCATTTATTGTGGCACTAAGCCACTTAGTGATTCATGAGCCAACAAAAGTGTTAAGAGTTTGTTCTCTGAGCTACATGGAGCCAGTGCTTTTTGTCAGTTTCAGTTTCTTTATCATTTATTTTACATTGGTTGTTATAGTTCTAAATGCACTGACTGAACAAATTAAAGTTGTGTTATTTTTACATGTTTGATCAAGCTTGTAAATCTATTGGGTATTTAAGTGTGCTGTACTTAGCAAATACATTTCTTAATTCAGTACATTTGTGTCTGGATTAGGGCTGAATTAGTATCAATTCACTGACTTTCTGTATCAGATCAGTATCAACCGATACTAAACCTCGAATATCTGTATCAGTATTGGAAGTGAAAAAATTGGATCGGTGCATCAGTAGTCATTAATCAAACAAAAATTGTTTGATTGACTTTTAGAATTTTATTAATAAAAATATATAAAATTTTATATAAAACTCATAATTGCAGCCAACTACCTACTTACATTGTTCCACCTTGAACTTGTATTTGCACTTTGTGCTTCTGTGCGTGCATGTCTGTGTGATGGTGATTCATACTGGTGTATGGTCCATGCTCCTTTCTTCCCCATTGTTTCAAGGTAAGGATGGCTCTCTAAATTCCCACCACAAACACAATGGGAAGGAGAACTTAGCGGAGCGTTTAGGAATATAAGTGATTCATTTATGTTTATATCTTACCTTCCTAATTCTATTCCTTTTTCACCCCACCCTCTGTTTCCTCTCTTCACCCTTTAATAAAAAGAGACGTGTGATTGCTTTTAGGACAACAAAGGCTTTTGTGTACCTTGTCAACACAGATTATGCAGTGGGTAATATGGAAAAAATGACAACTGAAAAGACTTTGAAGTTTCACATTTACTGAAACTACTGTATTCTTAGAAGATTTCTATGGACAATCGAAAATAATTTACACTTCAGTAATCACCATTACCTTATTATTAATTTGAAAAAACTATTCTCTAATTTATGACATTTCTTTTAAATGTATATAGTCTTCACTTTGCTCTCTCTAACAACAGATATTTTTATTTAACGCCTCTCTTGGCAAAGTATTTTTCTTCACCCACACAAACATTTTTATCTATTTAAAAATGCATCATAATTTGTGGAGCATCCAATCTTCAGCTATTTATAATCCCCTCAAAAAAGAAACTTTGATTTGCAGATGTATCACGAAAAAGGAATTAATATACCTCCAGAAATGTTGGCGTAAGACTTAATCAAAGTTTGGAAAATATTTCATAGCATTCTTTGACAAAAATCTTAAAATATATATATATTTCTGTGGTCTCAAAATTGCCTCTTCTCTCTGAGTTACCCCATGTCTGAATTTATTGGACCTGGTGTTTTGTCTAAATCTTAAGCATATTTAACACAAAACACAATTAAACTACTTAGTCTAATCATACCTTACAAGATGAAGCTGAAGGCGTCAATGATATTTAAAAAAAACACATGGCTGAGATTTAGTTAAAGATTCCGACAGTTTTCCTTTTTTTCCTTTTTGGTGATTTTTTTTTTTTGTGTTCTACTCTGCATGTAACAGTTATGGAAAAAGCAGAACTGAGGGGCATTATGTTGAAGAGGAACTGTATTAGAAGTCTTGTTCCCTGGGAAAGCTCCCAGCTGAGATGGGACAGCCATATTGGATAAACAGATGGTGGGGGAGAGGAAAGAACAAGCGCAGAGAACAAAGGTGAAATGAAGAAAGGAGATGAGTGGAGAGATGAGCAGAGGAGGAATGCGAATGGAGTGAGGAAGAGCAAAGAACTGGAAAGAAAAATATTAGCAATGAGGTAAGCTGAGGAACCTTGTTGTTGTAGGTCATGTCCTGGTAACTTATTATAATAAAATCAAAAACATAAAACATTTGCTGGATCAATATGTCTTCATTAAGACTTGTTTGATAAAAGTATTACGAACACTCGGCATGACCTTGACTCAGTACTTGAAGTCAGATTGGGATCCAGATTAAAGCATTTTTAAATGACCAAGATAAAAATCCCAGACTATCTCGTCTTTTGTTACCTTTTTTGATCTATCTGTGATTTTATTTCAGCAATAGTATTACTTAGCAAGGCATGTTGCCATGTTTTACATAGAAAATATTCCTACAGCCGTTGTTTGAAAACTGTCTCATGTGCCATGCACATGATTATGTTGGGCTAACAGATCTGTTTGCAGCAGCCAACACAGTCTCTTTTTCAGTTTCCTGTTTGTATGTGTCATGTGGCCTGCTTGGGCTCAGACAACTATGTAGAACAAAGCTCTACAGCGAAGTGCTAAAATACAGTGAGTTATGTCTGCAGACCATTCACTGGAACCACAATAGAATGCACTGAAAACTAGCTTATCAATAAACCATATTAAAGCAAACATTTTAGCATTATTGTAGTACCTTAGCAACTTTGTCAGAACACAATTTTATGTTTTATGTTTTTTTCCACATAGTTAATACTGTACTGAGGCAGCACTTAAAGCTGCCTCTCAGAAATTCTGGGTATAGTTGAATTTAAGTAAATATGCAACAATGATATTTAAAAATATTTTACCTGTTATTGGTAAATGTGTATACTTAAATTAATCAGAGCAGTACCAGGGACAAAGCCCTGTTTGGGGACAGCTCTAGTTAAAACTCTAAAATGTAGAAATTTTGATTTTTATTGCTGAGTTCAAAATAATTGTATTTAGATAATACAAAAGTATTTTAGATATGTTTTTGGCTGCTTAAAGTTTCAAGGAAACATCCAAGTTTCTTGGATTTGAAGAGTCTAAATTGTACAGTTACAGGCAGATGTTATTCAGTTATATTTCATTTTGAAGTTTAGCTTTGGAGTTGGTCTGCAGAAAATATCATCGTCTATATGCAATAGACAATTCACAATGGAATGTTTGAAGTATAGTATTTGTTGGCTTGTATATTCCAAGTGCTACAAACGTTCATTTTGCATGCTACTGCAATGTTTAGCCAGTTAAGTAGAGACTTACTTTTTCCTTTTCTTACCATCTGTTTTTCCAATTTTGATTGCTCTAATCAGTAGCAGATACTCACATGGGACACAAAAAGACATACCCCACAATGCTAAAGGTCACAGGATGTATGAAATCCAGGTGATAATGAGAAGAAGAAGAAAAATAGCCATATAGCACAACTGATATCGACTTTGGACTATGTACTATTATTACTGTTATTGCAAAATTTTCCAATAATATGCAGTCTTGTGATGTCACTGTTTTTAAATACTTGTACTCAATTAGTTATCTACAGAGATATCCAAGAAAGTAAATCATTATGCATTGTCTTTCAAAATGTAGAAACTACAGTGTTTTTCAAACATCTGTTAATAAAAAAGAAAATATTTTGGGCCCCTAAAACCACAGATTTAGCCCTTTCTGAAGTTAGCCCAGGATGTTATTTAAGATGGTGAAATTATTTATGTGCAACAATTTTCTACAGATATTCACTCATCTTATCCAAGTGTTCTCAACTCATTCATTCACACTGAATGAGACCTTTTTTTATTTTGGAGTTTGAAGGGGGTGGAGGTGTCTGATGTTGGTATCTCAGGCTTGAATATTCTCTGCTTATAGATTTACCTGAGTGAATAATGTAAGGTTTTCTGATGTTCTCCACTCTACCCTGCTGCATAATTTCACCCCATATTCACCTCCATCTATGCCCATGAATATTACATGAATTTACTTCGGTGAAATTATACTTACACCACCTATCCAACCAGTTCAGAGTGGACAGTCGCTTTCTGCACATACACACAAACCCCCACTCACTGATTATTTTATTTTTTTTATGTCCATTTCAGAAGCAGTTTATTATTCAAGGTGCCTGATCATATTTGAGTATGTGTTGGTGTGTGTTGTAAACTGCCTCTGCTCTGTGATGACCGGTAATTGCACCTTTGCCCCTCACCTCTTCCAGGCCTCGTAACTGTGAGGAAATTAATAAGCCATTTCAGACAGGTTCTGTGGTCCTTGTGAAATGCCACATCTATACAACTGACTATGCAGACACATTCAGAACCTCATGTAGCAGTGTCTATCTTGTTGCAGAGGTCATTGGCCACTCCTGCAAAAACCTCTCACCGGACACTCTAATCCTGACAAACTGCAAGTGTGAAGGGGCTGGCGTCTGCTCGCGTGTGGCAAAGATTTGTAACTGTGTCCCTGGTCCATTGCATTTGAATTATTCTGCAGGTTGTGTTGCAACCCCCTGCACACACTCGGACCATAGCGTGCTTTGCCTTGGTTGTGCAAAAAATGATGCATGAAGAGTGACGGGAAGGGAGAAGGGAGAGGAGAGCGTAGGATTAGATTGGAATAAATAAAATAAAAGAAAGGTTATATGAAGTTCAGTACAGACTGAAGGGAACAGGAAAAGAAAGAAGACAAACTGAGCAAAAACAGGAAAATGACAGAGTAAGGAAAAAAAATTGTTCACAGGAAAGAACAAGAGAAGATTCAGGAAGACGAGAGCTGACAAATAAAGAGCCAAATGGATTCGGACTGATGAACAAAGAAATAATAAGTAAGGTGTATTAAATGGAAAGATGAAGAAGGGACCCTAGGAGGCAGTGGCCACGGGCAAAATGCAGGAAATGGTAGAAGACACAATATGGTGAAGGACAGGAGAGGTGGGTAAAAAAAAAAGGACCGGTAGATTGGTGGGGTTAGGTGGGGGTATTAGGGGGAACAGGTGTAAGGTTAATGGGCCTGGAGAGGATCCACCAAACGATCTGGGGCTTGATATATGGCCTGTGAGCCCGGTGTGGGGCGTAAGCTTTCAAAGATATATTATTTCATTTGAGGAGCTGCGCCATTCTGGCTGACAATCCCCCTACAACACCCCAGCACCCTCCTCCCCCAAACTTCTCTCAGCACCCCCCACAGCCTGCATTTGTCCGGTGATAGATGACACCCTCCCCACACCACCTCACCCGAGCTCATGAACACAGATGCAGAAATCTACCTACTGTTCTTGTAAACTTGTTTCAGAAAGATCAATAGTTTAAACTTTCACACTGTATTTTTTTTTCCCTTTTTAGATATCTTTCTTATCAGTCATTTCTTGCTGTCAATCTACCAGTCTGCAGCCAGGTCTCGCAGCTGGCTGTGTGTATATCTTTTTTTAAGTTGCTATTTTAGGAGTAACAATATCTGTTTGATCAGCAGCATTGGGTCAAAGCTGGAGTTGAGCAGATACTTAAGAGGAGGGAGAAGGTGGTGGAGGTTCACTAAGTCTTTTTTTTCATTCATGAATAATTAAACATCAAGTAAGATAGCACTACCTCTCTTTTTTAGAAATACTATAAAACAACTTCCATGATTTTTTTTTTTTTTTTTTTTCAACAATACCAAAAAATGGGAAGCTCAGATGTTTGGATACATTTTAAGAGAAGACTTGAGGCTAAAAAATATAACTCATTCACAACTGAGGGAACTACCTTATGTTATATATATATATATTCTTTTCTTAGAGAGCTTTTAACAAATCCTATAGGAGACATGTACGTAAACATACATTACAAAACATAGATTTATTTATTTATTTATTTTTTTTTTCAGAAAGAACTTCTAGCTCTTCTGTGGCCAATATGACAAAATTACAAATGTGTATCATATCAACCTCCTGTGGTTTAACTTTATTCTTATACATTTATTGCCAAATTCTGGCTGTTTGACTGATATCACAGAAATCTAATGCTCCAATCCTCACATTTCCCTTGACAGCTTTAGACTTAGCCTCACAGATAAAACCAGTTCACATTGGAATGGTCTTGCAGGTCCAACCCCAGGAGAGGGCGAGGGGCCGGAAGGAAGAACAGGAAACTTGTTAAAAGAAAAGATTTAAGGTCGCCTGTCCCGGAGGAGCGGCAGCTTTAAGGAGACAACAGGGGTTAGGAGGTTTTAGGATGCACAAAGTCTGCATATCCACTTGTTGCTTTGATGAGGGATGAAAGGCTGTCATGAAGTGCAGGTTTACAGAGCTCTGAGCAAAGATAGACTTGACTGTACTCGAGAATATTTTATCTTCCATGACCTTTGTCTTACTCTCTCAAGACATTTTTTGCCTGCTGTTTTTTTTTTTTACCTAAAATCTCCACTCCATTCTGACTGACCACAGACTAGGCTTGCAGATCTTAATGGGCACTTATTGTTGAATTACACTTTTCCTATATCCTAAGAAAAGGGTAAAAGATTTGCTCTTCATTTGCTGTGTGTTTGTGTTCTTTGTCATCTCCTCATTCAACCCCCATCTGATAAACAGTTGTTTCGGAAAAAAAAATCAAAGATTGCCTCCACATCCTCTCTAGTTTTCCATTTTGATGCAAGTTAACACAGCCTGATTCACATTTCAAGCACTTTGGGCATTCGGTGGGAGCAAGAGCGAGTTGTGTTTAAAGTCTTGTTTGAGCATGATCAGGGTAAAAGCCTTTTTTATTGGCAGGTCATGTCGCTTGTTAAGATGGTGACGCGGGTGAGTTAGGCATTGCCGTAAGCCTCTGTGGTCCCAAAGTAACAGTTGTTCCATCACAAGTTGGCAACAGTCAGTAAAATCAGCAGAGTAAGAAAGACGGTCAGATTGAAAGCAGAGGATGTGGTAGTGAAAGATAAAGAAATTGGGCAAACAAAGTAAATATGGGGAGTTGATTCATTTTACCGGGCCTGGTAACAAATCAACTGAAAAGCAAGCAAACAATTTAGACACTCCTCAAAGCACAAAGTTGCTTCATACCCCTTTTCTTCCTCTCTACTGTAATTACAGATGTGTAAGTCAAATTTACATTTTATTCCAGAATATTGCTGTAATTGCTGAAGGAAAGTGGCTGTATTCCACCATACATTACAGGTAAATAAAGAATGCAGAGATAAAAGTGAATAAAACTACTTTTAAATGCTAGCAGATGATGCACAGCAACAAAATGTTGTTGGTAAATTGTTAAGAATACAGACAAAAGCATTGGTATTTTATGTTTACGTGATCCCTACCTGCAGCAATTCCAGGGGGTTAGAGGGGCTGCTGCTGCTTTACGCTGACCTTCAACCTCTAAACTAAATCTAACACACACAACTATGCAAACATCTTGGATGATTTATTGTCCTCTTACTTTAATGTCTGAAGTAGATAAGAACTCGGGGTAAGAATGAAGACAAACAAAACAATGTTTCAATACATTTGTAGACCAACCATTCCATTACTGACTAATCACTTTAGAGCAACATATTGTTCACCAAATTAACAGTCATAGTGCTTCAGTAAGATTTTCAAAATCTAAAGTAAGACAAAGCAAAAAATACAGTGTCCTCGGGTTCTCATGTTTCCAAATTGCGTGGCCTCAATTATCTGCATTTAATCCAGCCTGCCTAGATGTTTGTGCCTGTGTCTGCCGCTTCCATCACAGGGCTGTCGACAGTTGTCCCTCGATGTCTATTTTTGATGCTTATTTACAGCTTTCTATTCTGGACGGGGAGTCGGGAAGCTTTGGGGTGGGGGTTTTACGGGTCCGGAGACAATAGATAAGACATCAGTGGAACAGAGTCGACATCTCCCCGGTTGGTTTTACCCTTTAAGAGTTGAAGTGTATTTATACTCATCTGGTAAGACGGCTGATTGAATTTGCACACAGATGACTGATGAAGGCAGCTCATAAGTGTAACATTAGACATTGTGATTGTGTTGTGACGACGGGTGAGAAATTTCAATGGAGTGACAAGCCATATCTAGCCAAGAAAATTGCTTCATCTGTTGTCAAAGTAGGGCAAAGACACCTGTTCTCTATTCCTACTTTCTCCTTTTTGAGGTTTTAATCTCCCTTTTCCCCTTTTTTACTGTGGCTTTTTACTTCTCTGTTACCATTTCTTTTTTTTATCACCTCTCAGTCAGCCCAAATTTCTCTGTGTTTCACCAAGTACCATGACTGCAAATCTGGCATGGGCCATCGATAAACGATCCCATACTAGTGAAATAAAAGCATAGCAATAATAACATCCATTATTGGCATATGTTCCTTTAGGATAGCACCCTTTCAGAGGGGGATAAAAATGGCTTTATTTAAGCGAACTGAAACAATTACAAGCAATAAACCAAATATGCTGAAAGGCGACTTGTTGAGAAAGGTGCTGACAGCACCATTAACTTGCATGAAACAAACCAGTCCTAGACAAAAAAAAAAAAAAAAAAAAGTCAGGGAAGGATTTCAGGTGGCAAACCACAGTCTCGCTTTCCCAAAGGCCAGAGCTTTATTCACCACATGTTGCACTGCACTTCCCATCAGCAGCAGCAGCTGCACCACCAGGCCTGCAGCAATGGTGCTGTAGAGAGACAGCTATTTCCTAATCCTCATGCATTCATGGCAGTTTCTCCGAGACAAGGCCTGGATATGCACTTGAGGGACAAGCAAAGACCCATCTGTTGTGCGGCGTTGTGGTTTTGATGCTTAATTTTCCCTGTAGTGGGATGACTTACATGCCACAAGAGTTGTAGAAATGCTCAATGAGGTTAATTTAGATATTTAGCTTAACCATCAATGGATGAGATTCCGGGGATCTCTGGAATTTTGCCATACTTTGACTGATAGCAGTTTGTCTAAAATTCCAGCACCCAAACCCTCTACGTCTATCCAACTCCACTTAGGCCTGAGCACACAAACTTATGAACACACCTTGAGAAAAATACTTTTAAAAATGCCGGTGTGTCAAATACTAATGGGAATGAGTGTCTTCTACCCTCTCAGACAGAAAGCATCCCAGCGTCAGTCTCTGCATTTTAAAAGAGCTTCGGTCTTCTGCACTGTGTTAAGGTTTATTGCATATGTCTGTGTCTTTGTTTATAGGGATGCATGTTACAAAGAGTTCTATTCTGAATTATACAAGAGGGCAAACCCTTTATTCTGATGGCTTGTTTGTCTCACTTTCTTGTCTTCACTTTTAAGTTAACACGTAGACAGCCAGACAAGAACTGAGTTGAACTCTGTCTGCCAGTGAAGCTACATTCACTTATAAATGTGTGCAGAAAATAATAATTATATTTTTTATTGTCCACAGATGGACAATCTTTTGCTCATCTATGCAAGCAGATAAGAATTCCCAACCTTACTCTGATATGACACTAAAGATTATGCAAATTCCACTTTTAGTAAGCATACAGATATATATATTTTTTCCCTCATATTAATGAATGTATCAAATTAAGCATTAGCTCCAGTTATTCTACACTGCATAAATCCAGCAATCTCATCATTAAGCATTGTGATCACCTGTAGCATTAACCTTTGGACGTGTTTGTTTTGATTCGGAGAATCTGCAAGGGAGGTAAGGGATTCTGATGGATCATTAGGAATTCAATCATCAGGACATCTATTTTAGAGTCTCCTAGACTGGCACTGGTGCGCCCTTTGGACTTGGATGGCATGCTTTTTTTTCTGTGTGTATGATGGGGGAGGACAATCTGGAGAAATGAGAAAGGAACAGACAAGCATGTGTGGAAAGAAATGTGTGTAGGGATGGGATTTTGCCATGGATTTGTACTTGGATGTCTGTGAAAGTTTGCCGGGATTGACGTGATTGCATCTAAGTGTGTGTGAATGCGAAAGAGGAAGGGTTACTTTTGGGAGATGCCATTCCCTCGGCTGCATGTGTATTAGCGGTCTAATGTTCATGTGAATAATTGATTAGGGCCTCTCTGTGTTTTTGATAATTAGTTGATAGCTCTCTCTGGCTCTAAGCCCTAAGATTGTATGTGTGTGTGTGTCTAAAGTATCATGGAAACAATATTGTTCAAAAAACTGTTGTTGCCTCTAAGCCATGTACTCATGGATTAACTTTCTGAAGTAATAAAGCAGCAGTACATATACATACCTTTCTCATAACCTACTTTTGACTTTACAGAGTATCAGAGTGAATTGCATATTGTCAAAGTTAGCAACACCATGTTGCTGAAATCTAAAAAACTAACGTAAATTCATGAAACAAAGAAAACAAACTCTGCTATTCTAAAACATATGTACAGACAATGATGCAAATTTGGAGGACAAGCAATTTCAAAGGGTTGTTCAAAATGTTTTGAATGACTTTGTTTTAAAATATATTTGCTGCAGCAGATAACTTTGATACTGGTAAAAACATTACCATGATATCTTTGAAATTTTTGAAATCAGCTATGTTTTGGTCTATGGATTATCTTTTAGCTTAATCCTTAACTAATCAACCAACTAATCAAAACAAATGTATATTAAATAAAGATAGCAAGAGACTACTTTCTACATATAAAAAATTAAGTTCTTTGACTATATTAACCAAACAAAACCAGGTCAGAACATAATGAAAAATTTAGTGGATTGCATAGACAATGGTCTCTCACTAACGAAGAAAAGCATAAGAAAAATTTTAACTGATTTGAGTGGTGCAGGAAATCTAAAGAGGTGAACAAATATTTCAATGCAAAACAAGCTAAAGCGCTTGGGAATGAAGTCAATGTATAAAATCTCAAAGATCCCCGAAGCCCCCAGATGGGGATATGAGGACTGTTGTCTTCTACCACCTCTATCGCCAATATGTGTCTCATCAAAGAACAGAACTGATCATTGATATCCACTTTAAACTACTTTGTAGTGATTTATTTATTTTTAGAAGTTTAAGCATTTATGGACCATATTGATAAAGATGCACAGGATACCCTCATTATGTGTCACCTTTCCTCTCTTATTTCTCAAGCACAGCATTTGTAACACACTAAAATAAGCATTGCATCCTTAAAAAATAACTCATTGAAATTCTAGTCTGGCTTCTCATCGGTCTATTCTCTTGCAGTATTGATTTTTCTATCTTTCATATGCTTATGTACCTGGAAAAAACAGAATATGAAAGTTTGGGTATGCTTGATTCATCGTCAAATCCCTGTTCTGATATCAGACTCAGATGAGGGCTTGTTGCTATCATCAGCGGCCTTGAGAAAACAAGACGTTCTTCCCCTCTGCAATACTCAAGCCATCTAAGGTGTTTGTTTTTTTTTTTCCACATGAATGTAATGCCACATTTCTCCTAGACTATCGAAGGTCTATTTTGTGTAACTTCTAGTTACTTTTTTGCTATGTTTCCCATTTACATTTGTTTGAAGCACAGATATTTCTCCTGTTTGCTGCTATGTCAGGGACTCCACTTCCTGCCTTCAATGGCCTTTTTTGTTAGTGAGGGTTGAAAGAAGAGCTCCAGGAACAAGCCGGCCTTATTAAGTCAAATGTTCTGTTATCCATTCAACTCAACAAAGCTAACAGGGAAAAAAACAAAACAACAACATTTTAAGGCAGGTAGAGGAGGAAGGCAATTACAATCCCTGGCTGGATTTTTGTTTTTCCACTCACCAAGTCTGGGAAAAAAAACAAAGAATACCAGGATGGGTAGATAGATTAACTGATGCTGAAGAAAGGAAGAGAGCATGACAAATCGAATATGGCGGGTTTTCAGGGTCAAAGGTCAGCTTCTAGAGTCTCTTAATGTGGTCACCGTGGGATCTGATCAATCCCAGTGCCTGGGCAGTATCGATCAGACCTGGGCGCGTGCACACACGTTGAAATGCACAGATGTTTTTTTGTGACGCGCGCTCTTACAATGAACCACTCATTCACTGCTATGAAACTGTTTGTGCTCCCACTGCAACATAAAGTGAGTTTATGCTTCGTACTGCTGAACAAACACACTTTTTCAAAATCTAATGCTGAATGCAGTGGTGTTACCCCAACATAACAATCTATATATATAAAAAAAGCTTTTTTTGACCAAATTATTTTAGTCTTCCCGTAGTCTTTTTAGTACTGCAGATTTAGATGATCTCTGTCTATTTCTGCGAACATATAGACCTACATGAAATCAAAGTATCAACTGCCAATTCTAACTAAAAGACCATTGGGAACATGGTTTCCACTTGCATATTCATATTTTGAGAGATGTTCACATTTTGATGTATTACGAAATTGATCATGCTTCAGTTAAGTTGAACTTAACATAATTAAAACAATAGGTGCATGTGTTTTGATTTTGAGTAGTCACATGGTATCTGTGTTGTATAACATTTATGATATTCCAGATAAATTGAAGAGACTTGTATAATTTGTACATCTAGCCTTTACCAGAATCTACCATATAACAAAAGATGTTAGAAAATAGTCTAAGAAAGTGATTTAAAAATACAAAAAACTAAAGTTTTTTGCATTTTTGTTATTGATGCGAAAATACCTCTATTTTTTTAAGTGATATAACATTGTTGCAGTTTTGGTGTTGTAATACCTTAATAGATATATAAATAAATCTATTTCGTGTGAAAAAAGTAAAAGACCTGGTTTGATCATTTTATGATATCATGTCGTACATGAAGAGGTTATAATTAAATTATCACAAAGAAATACAAAATGGTGTTGCTTTCAGCTCTACTTTCAAAAAGTTCTCAGTTGTACATGATTTTTATTCCTTCTAACGTCCCCAAATCAATCTATTACGTATTTGCCTGTTTCATTTAGTAGCATACTACTTTTTTTGCTCCCCCCATGCATATTATGCACAGTATGTAGGGCACCAAGTGGCTGGGGGGGGGGTACCAAAAAAATTAGGTTTGTAAAAAATTAATTATAATTAATCATTACACTTCGCTTTGTTACATTTAATTCATTCTACTTCATTTGTTTCCTTCTTTTAGTCTCACTTGAAATTTGACAAAACATTTATGCTAAGAGAACACAAATGGCCAGCAGTATCTCTGAGGATACTGTATAAAAATATGTGACTTTGAGTAAAAGATGGATTAGCATTTATTTTCTACATAACTAATGCTGCTTGATTTCTAGCAAAATTAAGTTGCCATAGGCTTTAGACTTGTAGAATTTAGACATTTCTGATGAGATGCACACCTAAAAATATCACAGATGCCACATGTGCCACTGCACATGACTTACACTCTTCCCATGCTACACAGACTCTGTTTGTCCTGTTGGTTCACTCACCTTGCCATGTCAAATGCTTGAAGTGGCTCCTACAGGACCAAGTAAAGGTGACCACCCCCCACCCCCCTAAAAAAACAAAACAAAAAAAAACATGGCAAATATAACATTCTGATGAAGCACATTTTACAGCTTACAACTTTCCTTCAAACACATCAGAAGATACAAATTTACTTAATAAATGTGACAGGAAGTGCCTTAAAATCATTTATTTCAAGTTCAAACCTGCAAATTTGTAGCTAGATAGGTTGATAACTTTTCCACAATTTAACACAACAGATTTTAATTTGCAACTATTTAACTACATCTGCAGCTTTTATGATATGTTATGTGGTCACACATGGCATCTCAATGGCTGCTAAGAGACCTAATAACAGGATTTCTGTGTGCCCAGTTGGAAACCCACAGGAATTCTGCACTACCTGATCTGCTGGATTAGTGATACAAGCAGCCAACAAACAGCTGCTGATAAGAATTCAAGCAATGAAATGCGCACAGTCAGAGCCCTGATCAAAGCTAAACCATAAAGAGGAGTATAGCGCTAAATAAACTAAAATGTAATTTGGACAAACATAATCTAAACAGCAGTCATGATAGGCTTGGTTGAAGTCTTTAAAACATGTAAAGTTCAAGTGAGCCTTAAGGTAACGTGTTGATTCGCAGACTAGTTGTTCTGAGGAGTTCAGCTTAAATTTCTTCTAAAGGATCTGACAAAACAGAAGACAACTACATCTATTAGAGATAAAGAACTGTTTGTCTTGCTTTATTCCTCCTCTTTATCATTGACCTGTCAAATTCAGCCTTACTGAACTTAGTCTGGGTATTATCAGCAGTGTTATGATTCCTCTCTTCAGTGCACAGCCCCCACCTGCTCAACCAGCAGTACCACCTGTCACCTGCTGATTTTCCCAGCATTCTTATCTCTGCTGCCAGCTACAAAGTTGAGGCCCAAGCGCACTTTGTGCCACGAGATGTGAGAGCTGCTTTTGCTGTCACGGGAGAGAGTTATGTGCTTTACTCTCATCAAACTTTGCACTGCAAATAGAGAAGCAACATGGACACCTCTCCTCTAGTCCTCAGCTACTGTCTCCCATGTACTCACTGGCCAGTTTCTTAGGTATATTTCAATTGCTAGTTCACACAATTACCAATTAAACCAATTGCCTGGTAAAATGTAGTATATTTTGCTCTTTGGTTTAGACTACAAAAGATGCCACTCCTGTCAGCTAAGAACAGAAACTGAATCTACTTTTAGCGCAACTTTATGAAAATTAGACCATAATAAATTGCATGATCAGATGAGTCTTGGTTCCAATTCCTTCATCAACTTCAAAGCAGAATGTATCTTAAATTGTGTCAACATGGTGTTGATTGTGTAATAGCTTGGTTTAGTCCCCTTAGAGGTTTGTTTAAATGCCACAGCCAGTGTGAGTATTGCTATTAACCACATCCATCCTTTTATGATCACAGTGTACTCATCTTATCATGGCCCCCGTCTTTAGGAGAATGCACCATGTTGCAAAGCTCAAATGATCTCAGACTGCTTTCTTAAACATGTCAGTGAGTTCACTGTACTCCGCTAATTTTCAGATGCCCCAGAAACTAACACAAAATAGCACCTTTGGGTTGTGGTACAACAGAAAACTTGCATTATAGATGTTCAACTGACAAATTTGCATCATTTGCGTGGCGCTATTATGTCAAAATAGACCAAATTATTTGAGCAATGTTTCTGACATTGCTCAAATATCAGAAATATTGCTACACCTTCCATAGGCAAAAAGAAGGCAAAAAGTAGGATTACCTGTTAATAGCTAGGTATACTGTTAGATTTCCCTGGAGACTTGTCATTTTGTTGATTTGATAGATTAGTTAATTCCAGGATTATTAAAACATCTGGCAGATCTACAACTACAGTAACCATTACATTTTACCAGCATGCTTCTTCTCTCTGAAAATAATATTAAAGAGGAATTATTATGCAAAATTATTTTTTGCTCATTTTTATGCTTCACATCTCTGATTCTTGAAACAGTGCTTAAAAAAACATCCAGCAATTTTTGACTAAACATACATAAACCACTGCTGCATTCTTAAGGGTTGCGAAGGAGGCTCCACTTCTTCTGCTTCTGGATCTGACTCAGGGTCAAAGATGCATTGTTGTACAATTGTGCTTCTGTTAGCAGGTTTTTTCACATGCATAAAATACAAGTGTAAACATTCAGTTGTGGGATGTGGCCAGCAGCTTATTTGGAATTAAAGTGACAAGAGGCCTTGAAACAGGTCATTCTGAAAGGAGCTCAAAATCTGAGCGGGAGAAATCTCATTATCTGTGAATGTTTTTTTGGTTTTTTTGCAAAATATGCAATGACCATGTTTTGTACAGCCTAGAGACCTATCCTAAGTTGTTCAAGGAAGTATAATCGGTCCCCATTAGCATTTTGGAGTCCAGACATGAATCTGAAAGAGAAAACTAAGAGAGAATTAAAGATTAGGGTAATGGTAAAGAGGCCTTCCAAACTCAAAAACTTTGGGCTCATTACTAAAAAATAAATAGTCAAAATTCTTCTGGAAACATGCCAAAAACTGGACCTCGTTTTTCTTTTTTTTTTCTCCCTTTACTTTTTTGTTTTTTAAAATCTCTATAGAAATTCCTATTTTAGTTCTTATTAGAAGCAAAATTCTTTATTGAACTATTTGCTATTAGAAAAATGATTGGAAAATTCTTTACTTTGGGCAGCTAAAATTACCAGAAACCACCAAATTTTTTATTGTCGCACACACACAGACTGAAACTCCTTTATTAAATTAATTAACTTAACTAAAAACAAGCTGCAGAACGCTGTCAGCCTCAGCATAATTAAGCATTTGCAGCACTGAGAAGAACAGGCGCTGTTCTAGGTAAATTAATCCCTGTTCCCAGGTGAATACATTGCCTGTTTGGCTCAAGGCGAACAGATGCCAAGATAGGGACTGCACCAAAGGATGGCAGCTACAGACGAGCATGCATTGATGTGAGCTTCAAATCTCACCTGTAGTACTCAGAGACGGCATTGATTCCCGTCCAGCCGAGACAGGGAAGACAGAAGCACAGCTATTGTTTATGTTTGAGTCGTTTAAACTCACAGTCTGTGTTGATGTGTGCCCCCTTTCCCCCCCCATCCTCTCGTGTAAAAAAAAGAAGTGATTTTCTCCATTCATTAAGGCTCCGCAGAAGGAGATTCCATTAATCTGTTCATTAGGCTACATCAAAAATGGAACTACTTATTAAAATCAGATCCAGCTGTGTAGTCTCGTTAAAGACCAACATACTGTATGAAGCTTAACAATGCTTGTGGCACCAGACCAAGACCCCACCATAAGAAAGGGGGGATTCTGGTACATTGGCCTGCTTTGAGTCAACACACCATCATAATTGATGTACTCATAGCAGGGGGGTATGAATAAACATTATTTTTTCTTTTTGTAACTGAATCATCTGAATGCTTCATTTCCAATTAATTTACATTTGCGTAGATATGAGAGAATATGTGCTCTTAATCACTATGTTTTATTTTCTCACTCTCCCCCCACCCCCCAAGTCTTTTCTCATTCTCACATTCCCTGTCTGGCAGTTCCATTCCCCCTCTCAACTAGGCTCTCCTTCTTCTTTTCCCTCTCCCTCTCTCTCTCTGGTAAAATCCCATTAATCTCAACAGGGGGTTTTGAACAAAAGCTATGGGCTAAGCGATTGATCCGGGCATTGATCCCACTCGCCTGAACAATCATAAAGGTGTTAAATTGGTTTCTTGGAGGATATGTATTTTTCATCGCTGGCTGCCGCAGTAGAAGTTCCTGCTTGGAATTTTACTTTCCCTCTCCCGTTTTTAAGTACAGCTTAAAATGGGTGTTTAAATAATAAATAGATCACACCTTGAAAAGCAACCTTAAATGTGGATTTTGAGACCAGTTTGAAGCAATTTCTGAAGTGAATGTTAAATGCATAAACTTTAGAAGCCAAATCCGTGATGGGCTCTGCTATATCCAAGGACAAAAATATTCTTGCTTTTTTTACTCTTCAAGTGAAATCATTTCTGGAATTTATTTTATGATTAGAATAGAAATTCAGATGTGCATTCATTTTAATACACAAAAGCATATTTTTTTTCCCATTGTATCATCACTAAGCAAAACCATAAAAATAACCTTTTTTTTATTTTCCTTACAATTACAGTGAGAGATGCATGGTTAGATTTGTGACTGAAAGCTTTGATATGCTCATTTAATTTTAGCCAATTGTGATTTTGCTTTAAGAAATTTAATTAATCCTTTTTTAAAATATTTTCTTAGCTTAGTGCTGTGAGCAGTAACTAATTATTTATTAATTAATTGTGTTTTACTCAGTTAAAAAAAAAGAAATTATTTTGATCTCACATTTTAAAAATACTGAGCAACTAAATAGCAGTCTCTCTCTCTCTACAGTGCAGCAGTACTTCTCCACTGGTCAGCGTTTCAGACACATAATCTCGCCTAGTTGGCAAACTGAAAAAACGTTTAAAGAAAAACGTTTGTTTTTCTTTTTTCAAATTAGTCACTCATTCAAGTATTAATCAGAAGGCCCAGATTTACTCAGAGCAATCGGTGACCACCATTTTAACAAACTGTGATGCTATTATTATGCAAAACATGTGAAACAAAAGAGTCGCGAGGCGATATGGAGGAGGGTGTTGTCCCAAAAAACATCCAGCAACCCACTGAAAAACAGTCTGTGACGTTTCTCCAACTTCTCAAATCCAGGCCTTGAGGCCTGTTGTCCTTCAACTTTGAAGCATTTCTTCTTCAACACACCTAAGTCAGTTAATTAGGTCCCCTTGAAAAACCCCTGATTCAAGTCAGAGATTGAAGGCTTGGTTAACTTTGCAGTTCAATCTTCTTCAATCTTCAATCTTATGACATCTTCTGAAATCCATTTGCTATTTCCTCAAAGCACCAAGCATGCATAAGTGATTTTTTTGTTACAGACAGCTTCTTTTCATACAAGAAAAGTCAAGCACCTACCAAAACTATTATGCAAAATGGCAAAGCTGCAATTTGCTCATGTCTGTTGTAATAGCACATAGGAACAGTCAGCATCATTCAAACATCCTGAAAATCTGGTTGTTTTGAGGCCTCTAGTCTTATAACCAGGGTCCTTTGTTTTATCTAATGTAGGACAAACATTACTGTAGCATCTGGCATCCTTTAATCAACAGTATTTAATTCCTACAAATTTTTCTCAGAATAATTATATAGTTTCAAGCTTCATTGATTATCAAATTTAGGAGGATTTTCTCTTTTTTATGTGTTCTCATTGCTTTAAAGAGCTGGAACAGTAACAAGAGACGTTATCTAAAATGTCCATGACTGTGTGATAAGCATCAAATAGTTATACATGAATTATCAGTTTTATTGCTTTTGTGTTGTTCGAGCAAACTTCTTGTTTGCACTATCCAATGTCATAACAGTCTGTGGATTTAATCGGCTACTGTTAATCATCATCATCATAATTATCAAACTTCTTCTCTCTATGAGAACGAGGCAAAACAGTCATCAATTCCATGTCACCTCATTTATATTATCAAGTGAGCAGGCAGCCTATCTCATAAGAACAATCGCCGTTTGACAGAGCAAAGGAAGAGCATGTCAGGGAAGCAGCTTGTGATGCTAGTACTTAAAAGGTCAGCGAGCTCAACTCCAACCACTGGTAAGCCCTTACACTTGTCTGTCTGTCACCATATCCCCCCTTTCACCAAGCGGGTGTACGCTGCCCTCATCTAGGCTGCTGTCACCCATCGACATCCCCTCTGAGTTGCCACCCTTTGATGACCCGGGCTTCTTGTCAGTGAGGAGCTTCCAGGCAGGCACAGAGAGGACAGTCCTTTGAAGAGGTCCCCAGCACTTGCCAGGCCCAATGACACGTTGCTGATTTCTTTGAAGAACTCAGGCTTTATGTTTACCAGTCCATCCACAGATACACGTCATGCCTTGCTTCCAGCATCTTTACATGGAGAGACGATGAGGAACGCTTGGTCTTAGACTGCTTTCCATGCCCTCTGATGATTTTAATGAAGGCATTTGAATTTTCCTTTGGTCTTGAGCTCATGACACAGATGGCGCAAAGCCACACAAAATAGATGTATAGGTGGGCAAGTGACAAGAGGAGTCCACTATACTGTCAGAAATGTTGGAAAAGGTCCATTTTTTTTACTTTTTTATTTTTATTTATTTATTTATTTTGTTGAACTGATAAATGAGGAATGAAAGATGTAAGACATATGAGACTGGTGTTTTTTTTATTATTTTACTTGACTTTTTCTTTAAATTACATTACTGTGTAGATGCAACATGTATAAATAATGTTGCAGCATACTGAATACAATATCAAGGAAAATATATTAATGAAAAACATAAATCTCTTTTGGAGCACTAACTATAGTATGATCCTATATTTTATTATGCATTATTATGCAGGGATTTTTTTTTTTATTCCCCTTGAATACTTTTTCATATTTTGTCATGTTATATTCTCAAACGTCTGTGTATTTTACTGGGATTAGCTCCGTCCATCCCCCAATTTACTTTGGCCTGCTTCTGTGTCACTGCTGAAGAAAAGCACGCCGACATCATGATGCTGCCACCATTGTATTTCAATATATGTTCATGGTGCTGTTCAATTTTAATTTCCCTTCATGAGACTTTTTACAGTTTCTTCCTTCTCAAGGACAGGTTTGCGAAGATCATGACAAGTTGTTGTCTCCATCTACCCCAAAGTTATGATGGGCCTCCTGTCTTCTTCTTAGTCTCCATAAAAGTTTGGTGCTCAAAATAGTTGTGGCACCAGACCACAACTATTGGTTGTGGTCAAAATGTGAAAATTCTCGAGGACCATGAGAACTTTTGTAAGGCGCATTTCTTTTTTTTTCTTTTTTTTTCCAGTGAAAATTTATATAGAACTTTACGAATTATGGTGAACTTCATTTATGTAAAAATCCTCTGACAAATGCATATATCATACAATGTTAAATTAAAGATTTACCTGAATCAGAGTCAGTACATAATTTTTGCTTTTAGACTATATCAGTCTGTAGTCTGTAGGGCTTTGTCTTGCTAAAAGCTAAATAGGCATTATTAAACACTTGCCCTAAATCAGTAGTCAAAACAATTCCAGTTAACAAGAGACAGAGTTCAGACCTGCCCATGTCAAAATAAATATTGAAGTGTTTCACATTTTTAGCAAGCCTGTAACTGGAGACATCAAATAAATGATTAAGGTCATTCCATTGCACACTTTTTTTAACTGCTTCAAAACACATTCCTCACAGGTGTCTCTACACTGCAGCTGCCTATGTCACAAAGTTCCAGTATTGATCCACATTCTTAACCCTGCAAGCGGCTGACATGGGCAATGACTGTCACATACTGTTCTCACACAGTCAAAGTAGCAGTTCACATCTATCCACTACAGCCCACAATATTCCCAATAAACGCCACAAAGAGCAAAATGTTTGCTGATAGGGTGGGGGAGGGGAGAAAGAATGAACTTCTCATGTATTTTCCTCATTCCTGTCCTCTAAATGGGCCCCTTTTTTCCCCCGTGTCCACTTTTTTTGCATTAATGATTAACACCGCTGAGCATGGGAAGAGACTTTCTGTTACAATGGAGGAGGTTGTTTTGGTTCCTAAATTACCGATTCATCTGTGTTAGCTTCCCAAGATCATCTGACAGATTACTGGGAGCTTGTGGCTGGTATTTGGGAAGAAACTCTCCTCTTAATCATTATCATTGTTAGAATCACTCAGAAATGTCTGGCAATGGGCAAACAGACAAAACCCGTAACATTGTCAGTTGAAGCACGTAGCAAAGCACTTAACTCACTCTGGAAAGGTTCACATGAGAAAAGCTTCTGAATGAGTGCAGGGGACTTTTGACCTTTGCGTAGGGTTGTGACAAAAACACACACCTGATCAATACCAATTGACCTGTGTGTAAGCTCACCCTGCATACAGGGTCTTGTGATACTTTCAAGCTGGTTCCCAAGTCTGACTCAGTTTTGTTTTAAGTGTGTCTATACATACATTAGGGTTGCAACTAGTGATTATTTAGAAGTATATATATATATAATGTAAAACTTGTGCAGTTCTCAACAGTGTGTCCAGGTCTTTCCGCTTTGTTTTATAGGCTATACATGTACACACAACTTCATCGTGTACTCTGTTGAAAAATCTGTCTGCATAAACATCTGCAAAGACAAAAACTCATGCCACCCAGTAACAAGGGACAGTGACAGACATACATTCGGCTCAGATGACAGATTTCTTACAGTGGATATGAGGTTTAGTTGCACAAACACAGACTGTTGTTTCAGCTGTATGGGACAGGAAATACAAACAGATGACTTGATGATTTTTTTTGTTTTGGGTATCTTTAACCAGGTGGATGACCAGATGAAGCTGCTGCAGAACTGCTGGAGTGAACTCCTCATCCTCGACCATGTTTTCCGTCAGGTGGTACATGCAAAGGAGGGCTCAATCCTGTTGGTCACAGGCCAGCAGGTAAGTTAGTCAATTTCCTCATTTGGCGACTTCTAATGACCTGCACTGTTTAATTTTCCCTTGAAATCCAGAGAACTATCATATAAAGCTTGGAGTCACCTCTGAGCATGTATTTCTTTAATGTTTGTTGATTCTGCCTCCCCCAAAAAAAGCTAGAATTTCAATTTAATCTAATTAAACCCCAATTAACGTCTAATCTTCTGGGATTAATCAATTTTACTCAGTGTATTAAGATTCCAGCTGTGGAAAATATAAGGAAAAGTAATGAGTTATTTTGTTTTCCTGCTATATTTGATGAAAATAATGTGCATTGGTTCCCTCTGCTAATTTGAATTTATACACACACTGAAAAAAGGAAATGTATGAATAAACAATATAAGTAAATAAATAAAAACTCTACAAATACCTAAACCCAAAGGAATCTCCCCTTAGTATTCTGCTTTCCCCCTAACCTAGCTCAAAAAAGTCTAACTTAAAATAGGAAAAAAAAGGTACCCAAGCAAAACTATGAAAAAAAACAAACATTGTGAATATGCCTCTGAATAAGATGAGACGTTATAAATTATAGATTTTCTTGTTCTCCAAAAACACCGCCTTCCATCACAATCCTTTACAACAACAGATGCTGGCATAAATTTTGGGAAAGTGCATGTGCTCTAAATGCACATGCTTGATTCCACAGTTCTGAATGAAGACAAGGTCATGTTGTTTTTCAGAACTGGTGTAGACCTGCTTACCTCTGGCAAATAAGTAGCACAAATTTAAGGGCAAGATATTGTTTGTGGCACTAGTTTGAGATTAAACTATAGATCCAAGACAAGTGAGCTGTTTCTTAAAGAAAGGTGAGATGAAAATGAGAGAAAAGTGACAAAATTAAAGAAGGACAGGAAAATATCAAACGGAGAACATTTGGAGAAGGTATGAAGAAAAAGATGGAAAATGTCAGTAAAAAGAGGCAGAAGAAGCAGAGTTGTGCAGCGATGGGACAGGACATGATGAGGCGAAGCGGACAAGGCGGTTTGTGGAGGAGGAGAAGTGAAAGGAGGGGCTGATAGTCTGGGGAAGCGCAGGTCAGCGCTTTCGTTTGCATACTGTGGTTAATGAACAGCTGGTGTTGAGGAGTGTGTGTAAATGTATTCATGTGGCTGTGCGTCTGTGTGTGTGTATGAGGCTCTGAAACAGTTCATTATCTCCTATTATTCTCTGCCTGGCCAGGGGTGACAGCACAACGATAATACCAGGGATGTTTAGACCACAGTAGCGGCATCACCTCAAGCACAGGCTACACAAACACGGCAGCACAAAGAAGGCTCATTTTAACCAAAGCAGTTTGCCATATTTAGTTTGTGCAATGGTATAGGACTACAACTGTGAAGGTTTTTGAGACATGAATTAGTGGGAGGTGATATATTAAAGTCACTGATTTTCTATAGTTTTACTTTTCAGCAGCTTTGAAGGTTAGGGTTTAAGACTCGGAAGACAAAAGTAGTGACAGAATTGTTGATGGAAAAAAATAATAAATATCTTCAAGTCTGTTTAACTGAGTTTTATCTTTTTACCTGTTGTCAAATATGTATAGTTGCGAAGGCAACCAATTGCCTGCAGACATCACCTAATTAGTGAATAGAGTGCACTGTGATCATGTAAGTAATTTAGTCAGCAAATTAATTCAGTGGTTACATGAAGGCCTCAGAGGTTAGTTAGAGAATATAAGTGAACAAACAGCATCAACACGACAAAAAAACACACAACCAGACCAGGGATAAAGTTGTAGAGAAGTCTAAGTCATAAACCCTAGGTCATAAAGCAGTATTTTAAGGTTTGAATATCTCACAGAGCACCCTGTTCAATCCATTCTTCAAAACTACTATACTACCAAGCGTACACATTACAATGAACGCTCCATCCCTAGAGTGAAAAATGGTGGTGATAACATCATGGTGTGAGAATGCTTTTCATCTGTGGAGATAGGGAAGCTATTCAGAGTTAATGGGAGGATGGATAGAACTAGATACAAGGTCATCCTGACAGAAAACCATCCAGTGCTGCACCGAATTGTTTAGATCAAAACATTTAATTGTGTTACAACAGTTAAGTAGAAGTCAAGAGATAAATTCAGCAAAATTAATAATTTTGCTGAATCGTTATAAGTTCACGAATAGAACACATTAAAGCTTTATGAGTAATTAACACAATAACAGAATGACACAATGTTATCTTTAAGTTTAGATATCATAAATAAAGTTCATAGAACTTTATAAGCTTTATGTGTGCAGAATTTTTTTAAGTGGTTGAAAAAGGCATAAACTCACATAACATATGTAATATTTTCATAAAGATTGTTCTGATGTTAGAACAGGTGTCTCTCATTTTGCTTTGAAACAAGCTGCCTCTTTGCTTTGCTTTTCTACAAGTTTGACTCCTACAGTTGAAAAGAAACCCATTGAAGCAGCAAATTAACAGTTACAAGCTGTCATTTGGTGTCTGACTTGCTCTTTTGCTGCATGTTCCCTGCTTGCTAATTCCTTTCTTTTCTCACATTTTCTCTGATTCCATACAGCCGTGTGTTGCCTTGTCACCAACATCAGAAAGATATGGCCATGAGTGCTTGTTCTTCATCCTGTCAGGAGGATCAAACATTCAGTATAACTTGCATAAATGTGTACAAAGATCAGATGAGAAAGACTGCAATGATTAAGCGAGGTCTCGAAAGCTTGGCAGCTGGTTTCATTATAAGTCCTGACATTTTGATGGCACGCACTCTTATGTTGGGCTACAAGAAATTCAAATGACCAAAGAAAGACATACAAAGAAAAAAAAAATCATCAGTAAAATCCTTTGTTTCTTTACATTTTTACTCAAAACCAGTAGTCCCTAAAAATAGCATTTTGAGTTAAAATATTAAACAGTGTACCTACCCCCACCAGGCACAATAAACAAATATTGATTGATTGCCTGATTGATACACAGGTCACCAAAGTCAGAGTTAGTGCTAAGTCGGCTATAGTGACATTATAGCTTTTTCCTCACCCCTTTTACTAAGGCGAGGAGGTAATAACCCAAAGCACCACCATCAACAGTCCAATCTTTCAATGAACTTATTTCATGCACAGTTGATTTTATGTAAATTGATTGACACCTTGGATGGGGGCAGGCAGTGTCTGCTCCCCACAGTAATAACTCTTTATGTACTGTAGGTAGTAAGAAGGGAAGAGGAGGGACAAAGCAGTTGGGACAAAGAGTATGGCCAAGTCAGAGCATGAAGAAGTCAAAGGGGATTAATTCCTTGTGTCAGTGTTTGCTTTGCTTTGACTCATCAGGCGAGACAAAAAAAAAAAAATAATGTGGCGAGAAAGGATACGAATCATCTTATTTACACAATAAATAAAACTCCAGACCCTGAGGCTGGTTTTAATTGCAAATGCGTGCTCGCAGGGACTCTCTTTCTCTCTGAGCATTAGGAACTGCGCACGCCAACATCTACCTTCCCCTGGAAACCCCTGCACAGTCAATTATGGTAATGAATCGTCAATAAATATAAAAATTTAATACGGTCCTGCTTACTGTGAGTGGCAGCTAAGGACCTGCCCTCCCAGAAAAAATGTGCTGCGCCTGCAGATCTGAAGTGCACCTGAAGAGAAGTGTTTGTTTATGCCCATTTGAGTGAATGCCTTTGATGTAATATGTAAATTTAAATATATATTGTTCTTGCCATGTTTCACAATCAAAGCTAGAAATTTTTCACAGGTGACTATTAATGCTTTTCTAACAATACTTGTTTGAAAAAACCTGCCATTTTTATTTTAGAACATTCATGCAGTTTCTAACAAACTGACAGGAATTGCACTGCCTTCATTAAATAGTATTGAGCAAAGTCATTAGCCTTTAAAACTGCATGTTTAATCAATAAATGTTTGGAATTTATTGGCATTGTATTTTTTATGGGAATGTCTGTCCGTGTTGCAGATGTCTTAGCAGCTCTCTGTCTCCCTTCCTGCTTTTTCCAGGTTGATTATGCAGTGATTGCTTCACAGGCGGGTGTGACGCTCAACAATCTGCTGAGCCATGCTCAAGAGCTGGTAGCCAAACTACGCTCCCTGCAGCTGGACCAAAGGGAGTTTGTTTGCCTCAAGTTCTTGGTTCTGTTCAGTCTCGGTGAGTTAATCTTTTCAATGAGATGCCATAGAAAGAGTGACCAGAGTACTCTTTGGCTGTATGGGGTATAGGGTAACAATGTCATGCCTCTCCCCCACCTGATAATGCAAAGTGCTGGTCAGTTGCTCTGAAAGACGTCTCCTACATTGTTCACTGACCTGGAGAAAACAGAAATTCACCTATTTGGAAATATATTGACTAATATAAAGATGGTCATGCCATGGAAATTATAGGAGTGCCACCCATTAGTGGTAATAAAATGTAAAAATCATATTTAAAAACCAGATGTACATTTCATCTCCTGTACAATTCAAGCAGTTCACCCTTAGGAAAGCTGAGTTTGGTAAGCCATAAACCATGATGGACAGTATCAATGGAATAGAGGCTGAAACAAGCAATGTTGAGGACACTACTGCTCAACTAACTACAATGCAATATGCTCTTCATTATCATGTTTGATGTGCAGTGGTGCTACTGGGTAAAAGGCCCTTTGTCAGTCTCCTTTCTTGCAGATCATTATACATATATGTGTGTCTGCGTGTGCGTGTGTGTTTCTTCAGGCAGAGGGAGGAGTGTAAACTTTGGAATTTTGGAAAGGAAAAAGAGGAAGTTGGAGAGGGGAAAGGTTGACGGGAGGTGTGAGAAGGAAAGAGACAGGAGAAAATGGAAAAGGAAAAGAGAGGATACTGGGAATTGATATAAGAATCCATGTGCAATGTATTCTGTATCCTGGGACAGGTGGGAGAGAGTTAAGGTTAGAAGAACGACCAGCACATGAGATTTGGAGGTCCCTTACCTTATTGAGTTAAGGGACACCTGTAGATATATATACTTATACCAAAGATGCTGACTCCTCTTACAGCTGAGGTCAGGGATAACTATGAAAACGTTTTTTATTGCAAACCATTGCAAATAATAATAATAATAATAATAATAATAATAATAATAATGAACAATGCACTAATAAGAAGATACACATATGAATCAGCCATAATTAATGCATCTGTTAGCTGATTTTGTATAGAAAGGGGAGAGAGTAGGGATACGTGCAGACGGATTTCAGTGTATGTATGTCTGTGTGCAAGCATGTTTGTTTTTTTTGTTTTTTTTTGTAGGGCTGGGTGTTTGCTCGGGCACAGGGTCTAAATAATTTGGCAGAGGAATCATCAATAATGAAAAGCCCACCTGAGGGATGTGTATTGCCCCCGGCACTGCCTGTTCTCAGGCCTCCCGCAAAAAAAGACTGATATAGGCAATGTAGAGCCAGCTGAGGGGATCAGTTTAATAAGAGGAGGAGTCATTAGTGGGATGGAGGAAATGATACAGTGTGAGCAAACTAAACCATGGGAGATTAAGGTTTATGTAAATAGTATAATTTACAGCTGATGTAAGATTTACATAAATTCTTCTGTGAGAGGACTGGTTTTCTGGAAGACAAGTGAAAGATCAGATGTTTCTACTTGACTGCCATTCTTATATCAGTCAGATGCAACTAATAAATATATGATTGCAATGTGGCTTTTTTCATAAAGTACAGATTTTATTTTTCTTATTATTCTGGAAGAAAATTTAGATTTTGGATTTTAAACTTTTCCAAAATGTGAGAATATGTTTTTCTGCCTAACTACCGCCTCACCTTTATAATAGAATTTTTTTTTTAGCAAAGCTGAATTAATTTTGACCAGCCACACCTAGTCTGACTACTTCTAGACCCATAGAATCAAATATCTTAAAAAAGAACTCATTTCTGAACTTATGTTGCAAGGCATCGAAGACCTGCAACACAAGAAAATACAATATAAAAAAGCGTATCAATAATTATGAAATAGAAGAAAAGTTTGAGCTTGAGCTTAATCTTTTCAACTAGAATCAAGCTAAATTTTCAAGATGAAAATCAGAAGATCTGACATCTGAAAGCAGCTGTAGTGGACTATAATATATAATATAATATATGCATAGATATTGAGTATGTGACATCACAATGAACGGTACTGTACACAGATATTTAGTTAAAAACACTAACGTTTACAAATGCATAACTCTTAAAGGCTACAAATAACATTGATAAGTGGTTTTGTAAAATCATTTAATTGAGTTGTGGGCGTATAATATGGAATGTTATAGTTGATCATTTCCCCTGTGAATCTTGGAAGTACAGTGATTTATTCTGCATTTGTCTGCCTTCCTCCGTGCATTTTTTACTTTCCATTTCATTTCTGCCATTTGTCTTCTGCCTTGATTTTTCTCACTGGCTGTCTCCTCTATCGACAGTCCCCCCTCTTACTCTCTCTCACTTTCTGTGTGTGAACAATCAGTCACTTTCCCACTAGCAGAGGAGCTTTTAGTTAAGCAAGATGTCGATAAAGACAGAGATATAGATGTCAGCCCACCTGAGGGGAGACACTTGTCATGATCTGTGCGTGTATGTTTTCAGAGTTAGACTTATTCTATCTCTCGTTGTTCTCTTTCACTCCTTCAACGTCTTGAGTGAAGGTTCTTAACCTCTGTCAAGGAGGAAATGATCACTGTGATCATTGATCTCCTAAGTGTTTATAGTAGAGAGAGCGATGATTGTACTGTATGTCTTGGACAATGAGAAACAAACACTTTAGAGTTTGAGGTCTGCCCAGGTCAGAGTTCAGTGACGGATCACTGCAACTCCTTCAGTGTCAGGACGCTGTTAATGGGTCTTTGATTTCCTTTAAAGTTCTCAAAGGCCTTACACAGAGACTGACAAGATGCCGGATGATAAAACATCACGAGGTGAAGAAGAGGTCACAAGCTTGAATTCAGATTAAGGAGAGTGGATTAAAGATGATTGCTTTTCTGCTTTGAAGACAACTTTTTTGCTGCTTCAAATGTTGGAGGAATAATAGCAGTTATTGATCATCCTTTACCAAGAAAAAAACTACACAAACGTGTGTCTGGTGAATTTTCATTAAGCAGATGTTGTGACAGAGGTCAGAGCATGTTCAGCCAGTGACCATTTAACCCAGCTTAGTGGGTCAGACCCCGTCACATGTAATTGATTCAGACAGGTGCTACCAGGCCTTGTGAGCCAAGAGCAGAGCCAGAGAACCTGCTAGAGCTGAATGGGGTGGTAAATTGTCCCAGTGGAGAGAGCACTACTGGGAATATATAGTCTTAAAATTGTTCTTTATCAGGAATAATAAATGTGGGAACAGAGTGAACATTTTCATTGGTCTTTGATATGTCTTTTTATTTATGTTGTAGGTTTTATGAAGTTGTGACTTTTAAAATTTCTAACAATTGAGCATTTCCTTGGGGCTATTTAAATAGAGAAATTGGGGTCCAGTCTAACGGCACAGGCACATAGAATTGCCTAAATTAATATAATAATTTCTAAATGAAAAATCAACATTTTTTTTGTTCTTTTCAAACCAAAATTAATTATCCAATTTCAGTCAAATTATTTTTGCTTAATTTTCTTAACATTTGAAGTCACAAACATACAAAAAAAGTCTATTTCTCTCTTGATGATAACCAAAACCTGAACAATTTTACACTTAAGATGAAGTTCTGATTAAGATGCCATTGAACTGCATAACTTAATGAGCCCTCTAGTACTGCCATTCAGTCAAAAAGGTTTTTTGTAGGAAATATGTTTCTATCCACTGGATATAAAACAGCAGAATTGCCACAATTTCTGACACTTTTGACAAAATATCTATTCTTTTGTCTTTTACATTAAAGGCAAAAGCAAAATATCAGGGTATGATGGATATTTTCAATCCGTATCATCAGGAATTGAATCCCATTCATAAAAAAAACAACAATGATTTAAGAGTGCACCTCCATTAGCTTCCTGCCAAGTGATTAGTTGGTCTCTGAGGTTAGAGAAGCTCACCCATCAATCCCCAACCTCCTGACCTCCATCCTTCTACATTCATCCAGCCCTTTGCATTGTCTTTTGTCTCATTGTTCTGCCCTTTCTGTCCAAATCCATCTTTTTACACTATTATCTAGTGTAAAGACCTATCAAAGGTCTATCACAAGATCCACATCCACTATTTCTCATTCATCTTAACCTTCAATTAATCTTTTTTCTGCTTTTGAACCAGCTCTTTCGCCCATCTCAGCCTTAAAAAGCCTCCAATAGTAATCAGGAGTACTTGACTTAAAATTAGATTTCAGATTAAACAAACCTGTGTCTCAAACAGGTTTAGGTTGCTTTAATCTGTCCATCTGCAGTTTTTGCATGAGTTTTATATTAAAATCAGCTCAAAACATATCCTATATTGCTCAAATTATGCAAATTTCTCATTTGCATAATTAGGGTTTTTTTGGCATTGCAAGGCCAGACACAAATCTGCTGACAACAAAAACACAACAGATGAATTAACCTTGATGAAAACACACACTTTTCCTCCTTCTTTTTTTTTTTATAATTGCTGATTCCCCACACAATGAGAAAGAGAGAAACACAAAGCATGTAATTCCCAGGCAGGTACAGCCCAATTAAAGCAAGAACTGAGGCTCTTCACAATCAATGTCCTGATCCTTGGCGGTAGAAGGCATGCACTTTCATACACACAAATAGAGATAAACACAATTTTACACATACAGCACGAATTAGTCTTACAAATATTTATTTCCAGAAAACAACTGAATCTTTTACGATGTAGCTGAGGATTGATCAGCTACATCATGAGGGAGTGGTTTTTCAATACTTTTTCTTTCTTAAGCTAAATTAGGAGCCAAATGATGTGGAATTCAAGCTGCATTTAAATAAGTTTTAACCCCTTACAGCTTAATAAGAATGTGGGAGCATAAAATAAATAGTAATTTTTTTCCTCTTGTGGCCAAACTTTCTGCTGGAATGGCCACCTTGGTCCTCATCAATACACTAATGAGATATTGTGAAGTGTAAGAGGCTTTCTAATTTTTTTTTCCTCTTCCCTCAGAGGTGAAAAGCAAGAATCAGTAAGCCATATGCTTACTATATAAAAAAACAACTATAATGACATAAACAACAGAGTTTAACCTTCGGTGTAAGTAAAGGCACTGGTTGCAAAACAAATACACAAATTAATGGTAACAAAGCACTACCAAAAAGAGAAAATAAAAACATATCATTTTTCAAGGCTGCTTTAAAGATTTACATTTGATTGTTTATTGTATTTACAGTGAGTGCTTTATGTTGCAGGAATAAATAATGTGTCTATCCACAACTGATGTTTCATCTAGGATGCATTATGGGGCTGTCGTTTTGAAAACTTTGCTTTCAGTATGAGGGAACATGTGGAAATGTAATGTAAGAACTTGTGCATCCCTGGACAATCAGGATTTGTACAAACCTCAAAAGTTCAGTAAATCAACCTTCTGGGGAACACTACATGCGTCCTTTACTGGTTGAGGTAACTTGGTGAGATGCTGCATTTTAGGCAAAATAAATGAATTTGCCTAATTCTTTACATTAGCTAAACAAAAACATATACAGTATTATGAATTTCACATCTTCTCTCTCTAAGTTGTGTTTAGGCTCTAAATTAATGGACCGATAGGTTTCTTAACTGCCACAGAAATATGTAATAGCATACAAAAGGGGCTATGGCATACACAGAGGATCCTAAATCCATGGATTAGTGCATAACAGAATGGCCTGCCAATTCAAAAGCAATGAGAGCAAAGTCTCTAGCTTTGATGGGACCTCATAAGATGTAAAATTATCCAGAAAATTGAGAAGTTATTTGAAACTTCTCATCTCCTTTGAAAGGCAATGGAAATTTTAATTTAGATTTATTTGTTTCATCCTTGGAGTTTTTCTCGCTCTGCAATATATAGAAATGTGCTCATTACCTTTCTGAATGACACTATATGCATTTTATTTTCATGCATTTTATGTTTCTTTTTAATGGCCAACCATTTCTGCCAGAAATGGTGGAAGGTCAAATTGTTATCTTTATGTCATATTAACATGTCTGTCTGCTATGGCCCAGCAATTGTTCAGTGTTGAAATAAAATTAGCGATGAGGGAAATCCATTCTAGCTGTTTATTAGATTATGTTCAGAGTCAGTCAACACATAAAAGTCTTTCTCACTCCATCTGTTTACTCTAGAAGTAATTTCACATGTAGAAAACTAACAATTAAAATAAACAACTAAGTAAAAATCTATAAAAGCTGGTAAAACCACATCATAGTGCAGCCAAATCAAGTTAATCGGACGTGAGCGTGGTAACTTTTCTTTCTTTTTTTTCCATCTGATTCGAAGAGGGAAGAAGCCTGCCCCAAAGAAAGTAATCTGATTCATTGGTCTGTGTCTACCAAATTTACCTTAAAAAAGTTAACATTCTGAGCAGTAATCTTTATGTGCATCCTGCCACTTTGTAGGGAATTCTATGTAATGAGGCTTTCTGAAAAGCTTTCAGACTTTATCAAGCTATAAAAGCTTTGGGTCTCCAACTTGCCAATACTACATGGCAATAGAGCAGGCTGTCATAAGCAGCAGTTGCTCTGAGTTATTGTGGAGGAAGGCATTTTGAGGATCACGGCTTCATACCTTATATTGTCCCTCTTACTACCAATTTTTCTAATGGATGTCAACATTTACCGGACTCTCAACATGCTTTGTTTCTTTTTCTCTCTTCTCCGATCTTATCACGCTGCAACAGAGATTTATATGGCCATTATGTTGATAATTCACCCTTTTGGTAAAATGTCCAAGAGGGTGAATACTTTTCATAAGCACTGTAAGTGACATTGACCTCTGAACAATAATGTACTTATACCCCCAAGAAATGAGAAAGTTTTGGATTGACAGTTAAATGTTCAAACTCACTTTGTTAAATTTAATGTAGTAAAATATAAATTAAATTGTCTTAATTGTAAAGGACTTAGGTGCAGCAGGGATTCTTTAAATGTATTTTTAATGTGGTTTTTTCACCTCTGAATAAAATAGTTATTTTTTCCAGAGTGAGTTTTTTCTACTTGAATTATTATTTTTTTTTTTAAATTAGTTTTTTTTTTTTTTTACTTTTTACACATCTTTAATCAGCAATCTCAGTATTTGGGTAAGCATTGCATAATATTGGGCCTCAGATAATCCACAGTTACATATCAGAATTTAATTTTACGTTTTCAAATTGAAGCGTTCCAAATCCACAAATTACTCGAAAAGGTCACCACCCTCTTAAAGATTTTCTATCTCATATTTTACCACTACACACCTATATTCACAAAGTTCTTGACACAAAGAGCAACATCTCCAGGAAAGTTCTTAGAACTGACCTGTTTTCAAAGAATTTCCCTTTTAAGGTGAGTTTTGTTTTGTTTTTTTATTCTAAAAACAAAGCTAAAAAATAGTTCAGCTCATTAACAGATCTCCCAAGGTGAAAAGCATTTAGTACAGAGAGGAACTTTTGAGATGTTTTGTAGTTAATTAAACTGACTAGAAAAAATTATACAACAATGGTGTGGTTTACATTTCCTGCATGTGCAGTAACATATAACAGAAAAAGCAACCAGAATGCTACGTGGAATAAAAAAACACGTCGTCATATATTTCTTCCAGACTTAAATATTGATTGGTAGACTATTTAAAGTGTTTCACTTAATGAAAAAAATAGATTACACCTCATGAAAATAATATGGCATAGCCTGCAATTGGGTCAGCTCCACCACTGTACTAAGGTTGGTGTTTCTATCATTTTGCTTATGGCTTCCTGATAACTTTATAGCTGTCTGGAAGTATTCTCATACTGTTCTTGAAATAAGCTTCTTTGTAATGCAGTGACATTCACAAATGGCTCATTGCAAGCCAAGTTATTTCTAAAGCTGATGGGTGCATTTATATCAAAGCAGCTAATAAGATGACTCAAAAGAAGAAAAAAAAAATCCTCAGAAAACATGTATAACACAAAAAGAAATATGCATTTCAGACATCTGATAACCCCTTTCACTTTGCAACATGGGCTCACATTTGTAAAAGAAAGAAAGGGTGCTTTGCTACATCAGCGAATGTATGCCTAAGTGTTCGTTTCATAATGTACTAGCTCAGAGAGAAGAAATTAAAAGTAAAAGAGAAAAAATGAATAAATTCAATATTGCAATTGCAGCAATCCTGGTAACCAGCCACTTCATGATGCCTTGACCACTGCATGATAGCAGGAGAATTTTATCCACTTTTACTAAACACTCTGATAAAGCAATAAAGGACAAATCCCCTAAACTCCCATCCCACTTTTATCAATGCGGCCATTAACTCTACCACTAGTGAGTACAAGTACACAAATGCTCTTGTAAAAGTTTTTTTTTTAATGCTGTTAACTCCTTCCTTTGCCTTCCTCCTCTGCTCCACTTCAATACTCCCAAGTCAAGTGATTTAAAGCACTAAGGCTGTGGAGAAAATGTTACCCTCCATCCCACCCTCCTCCTCTCTACACATTCTCGCTCTCCCTTGGTCTTATTACAGGCTGTCAGTTTATTATAAAACATTAGGAAAGCAGAGGGACACTTGCAGTTACTGTCCTATCGATTGGTGAGGATAGATTCTGTGATTTAGAGTCAGCCTCTGCTCACGACCTCCACATTCTCAGCTTCCTATTAAGGCACCTGCGCTTTGCTTGGGCTATTGATGTCTCAACATTAACAGTTACAAGCTGCTACAGAAAATCAATGTTCAACTTTTATTACCAGCTGCATAACATGGAGGACCTCCCACTGCTTGGTACTTAGCAGTCTGTCTGGTACATCAGGTGTTTTCTGTAGTAACATTCATCATATCCATAGCATATGAGGACTTTTCAGGGGGCAGTTGAGGGTCTCAGAGCTTCAGGGTATATTATAGGAAGGTATAGGATGGCAAACAAATTAGAGCATCCTTGAAACTCTGTCTCTGAACGGAGATGTGAAGTTGAGAATGTGTTTGTTGTGGAGAATTGTAATTTTTTAAATGAAATCTAAAAAAGGTTTGGACATTTTTAGCTTCCTGATACAGAAACAGACCTGTTCAGTACAATACATAAAAAAATCTATCAATCTTCTGAGCCACAACAACTAGCCAGACATTTGTCTATCACAACCATGAACCTGGATTTGAGTGCTGTAACTGTTACCCAGGAAGGGTGGATCTAGAGGGGCTCAGGCCTGTAAAACATTTATGAGTGGCTACTGTGCAGCAGTATGGCAACCCTTCTGGGACAAACAGCTGCTGGTTCTGTGCTCTCCGTCCCAATCAATGTAACTCAAGTTCATCACACACACTTTTCAGCTGAACGGCGGCAACTGATTTCTCCACCTCTCCCTCCTCTGATCGTTGGACTGCCCACCTTTGGGGCCTCAATGCACTTGCTTTTTCACGTGACGCTGTGTGTAGGGGTGGATGTGGGGGAACGGAGTAAGGACTGATGGGCGTTTGTGTTTTTTTTTGTTTTTTTTCTGGTTTTGTGTGTGTGCTCGAAGTGGGTATGTTCCCAGTGGGCAGAGCTTGAGGTTATCATTATGTACAGGTACATCCGCTGCAATACTAATGCTGCTGCACTCTCAGTGGCCACAGCTCGGGTCCCAGCACTGTGCTCGCAGCGCTGCAACTCCTCTCCAATTAAAGACTGAGGGAGTCTGTTTGCAATAGGGAGGATAGGCTTGGGCGTTCTGGAGCCCTGTGGAAAACAGGCTCACATTAGTCAACAAAAACAGGATTGGAGAACAAATTGTGCATAAATCAGAGTCCTGTTAAAAAGTGTGTAGTTGGACAGGGTTTCTCATGAGTATCATTTTTGTAATAACAATCATGTAGTCCATTCCTTATCAATTTAATCAACTGTCAGCAATGAAATCATATATTTTATGGGACCTGTTGTTTTGTTAACTTTGTAAGCAGCTTAAAAAGCCCAGACCAAAGTTGACTTTTTTAACCTGTCTACGGTCTTAGCACAGGAGGAACACTGCAAGTGTCAAGGTCAGAAAGCGCTGAAGAGGGGTCAGTGCACAAAGTAAAATATCCATAGGGTTGTAATGACCCCATCTCTTAAGATTGCGTTAAAAAAAAAACAATCTCAAGAAGTTTCTTAGAGGTTAATGCCAGTGCTTTTTTTTTTTTTTTTTTTCAAACATTTCTACTGTTGTCATATTTGTACTTGGTGTTTTTTAAACAGAAGCCAATGACTATTTACACTGAAAATGGAGGCAAGAAGTTGTTCACCACCAATAATCTTAGTTCGTACATGTACCAAGAGCAAAACATGTAAAGGGTTTTAGGTCATAGAAATTAAAGTAATGTAATGTAAAAAGCAACAATTTTACAGCTGTTTCATTGAATGTCTTTTTGTTGATTTTTTACAACAAAAAAGACTTTATATGTGATTTTTTTTCTCAGTTCATGTTTTACACAGGAAGATAACTGGTGATACACTGCCTCCAGTCACTTTTTTCTGTGTAAATAGCCATCACATTTTGTGTTAAAAAATAAAAATAAAAAATATGTGTACATGGGTTTGCAAAACTACAGTCACATTCATTGCCATACTATTTTTAAAATGAGAATAGTTGTAGAGATATACTTAAGTCTACGCCTCTGGTAAACAAGCAGTTAGCTTCATTGTCTGCAACTAACAAATGTGGATTTATACTAAAAGAAAACGCAAAGAGATTGTGTACTGCAGATATTGACTCTTTATATAACCTCCAAACAGAAACTTTCTTCAAACATTTAAAAAGCTCTCGTTAAAGATATCCTATAGAAGCTACGCTATAATTCCTGAAACTGTCATTTTATCTTTATGAAAGATAAAATGCCTTGACCACTGCATGATAGCAGTAAAAGGTCATTTTATCTTTATGAAAGATAAAATGACAACTTATACACTTATGGCTGCTCTTACTTATGATGTATCATTGTTTTACTTATTGCAGTCATGTATGTAAATGCAAAATGTAAAAGTCTTCCAGAGTTATAATGACTGATAAATTAATTAAATAAATTGATGACTGCATAAAAAGACAACTGATTTTGACATTAGGTGTTTGAGCTGTTTCTTAAGAAAAGCGCTGAGTGGACTGTAGAAGTAAAAATAATCCTTCACATTCACCTACAGTTCTAATATTACAAATGGAGCTCTGTGGCATGACAGAACTGCCTGGCATGTGAATTGTCAGTCATTGTGTCCCTGTGTGATTATGTATAGAGCAAAGGCATGTGCTCAAACTATGGCAAGCTATCCGGTGGTCAGGTGGCTGCTATAAGATTAAACAACCTTTGCTCTTTGAGCTTCTGTGTGCATGAATGCGTGGGTGTGGGTGTGGGGGGGGGGCTGCATGCATATGGGTGTGTGTGCTTTTAGACAATGTGGTTACAAGATACTTCTGGCAGAGCAAAAAACAGCAGAGCTTTGAGGCAACGAGTGTGTGTGTGCGTAACCAGAGACAGTGATTAAATGTTTTGAAGCACAGATGATCCAACAGTTGCTGTCTCTTGTTCCTGCTCTCTTTCTCTCCACACCCACCTGCGAGTCTGCTTCCCCTCTGTGTTTCCACAGCTCTTTTTTTCTTGTCTCTTTCTTGTCTTGGATTATATTATAACCACACAAGTTACACAGAAAATCTTCAGCGTCTTCCCATGATAAATCCATTTATTTATAAGGGAAAAGTAAACAAAGGGGTTAAATAAAACATTCCAACATCATTCTTACACAAACTTTCCGAGCAAATACAGATATCTCAACGTTATGCTGTGGGACATAAAAGTATATTGCTGGCTAATCCCAGACATTCGTCATGTCAACTCGTGCTGTGTTAGAAACAGATTTAGAACATTGTGTTGTTCTCTGGTGCCACCTGGCACGGATGCTGAAATGCTGCTGCCGGCAACTCTCTCCGGAACTATAAATTCACACAGCGCTGAGTGGTTTGGTATAGCACATCAGCGACAAACTCAGCAGACTTTTAATAGAGTCTTCAGTGTCATTAAAGTCTTCTGAAGTTACAAAATCATAGACTTTTAAAATAATTAATTTGCTTACTTCATGTTTTGTCGATTTTCAGTTAAAAGCCTCAAAGTTACAGATGCATGTAAAGATGTATGCAAGAAAATAGTCTCAATTGTGTTTTAAAGTTCTATTGATTAAACTATAATTTTGTCATCACCAAATTTTGGACCCTACAATGTCTATACAAAAATGTTCAGTGTAGTTGAGCAAAACAAAATACATTATCTCCTACTACTCCTTGCTGTGGAAAAAAATTCCCCACAGAGTGATGTTGCTATCACCTTTCTTCATTAAGGATAGTCTATTACCCAACTTTTTGCATGTAGGCCAAAAATTTAATTTCTGGGCTTATCTGAACAGAGCACCTCTATCCAACATGTGTGCTTTGTCCCATGTACTGTAGATTGTGAGAAGTTGTAATCAATCAATCAATCAATCAATCAAATTTTATTTGTATAGCATATTTCAGTAGCAAGGCATTTGAAAGTGCTTTACATCATAACACACTAAAAAACACTAAGTCATGCAACATAAAATCAACAATCAAAACATTACATTAAGTCAAATGCTACCATTAGATTAGTAATTGATTACGTTTCAAATACAACCCTAAACAGGTGGGTTTTTAGTTGAGATTGCTTTCAACTTCTTCTGACTTTCTTTCAATTGACAGGTTTCATTGTGGGGTTTGAACAGCTAATGAATTTCCTAAAACTCCTAAAGTCAAATTGGTAAAATTCCTAGACCAACACAACTTTATTCGTTTATCCTAATAAAGTTTGTCCTAATAAAGTTTATCCTAATAACGTTTATCCTTAAAATTTGTCTTTTTTCCAGAGTTTCCTGAGTTCCACATTTTAAAATCCTCATGTTAGAATCTGTACACAAGCTCTGAATATGTCCTTCTGAGAGACCAACTTTAAAAAAGAATGTGCAAACGTGTCTTTATATTAATTGCATTGCTATGTAATATCTCAATAAAAAATGTCAGAGTGTGGTTAACATGTAACACAATCTGTCTCTAGTCAGCACACTACCTGATGGCATCCTTCATCAACTCTGAAAGGAGAGAAAAGGTGTACAGATTTAAAATGAGAGAAAGTGGAGGGGGAGGGGGAGCACCTATGCTATGGATTAACTGTCCTTCATGCTGAAAATATACATCCCCGGGCGCTTGGCACTGAATTATTAATTCAAATTTGTCAAAGAAAGAATGAGAGAAATCTATTGACTGGGACACAGGCTCTTTAATGGTCTCATTAAAGGGGAGGCTTCCCACACCATGCACCTTCTGCACTGTTGAAGGAGTTTTCGGGGCAGTGGAGGTTTTGAAGGTGGAGGGAGGCAGCTGTGGGGGCACTTGACCCCCCAATGATTTTCTGTCACTTAATCATAAACAAGAAAGGCTGACATGCCCCAACCCCCTCATAAACCCCATCGCCCCGGCACTCGTCTCCTCACACACCCCAAGCACCGCCATACAAACCCTGGGTGTAATTAGCCAACGGCTGCAAAAGTGCATCGAATGTAAACGAGGTTCACATGCAAGAACTGAATCTGACAGATGGAGTCAGCAATAACACTCACATTTTAAAATGCCTGCTTGACCTGTTACTGACAGGTACAAATGAATTACAAGGTAAAGTCACTGTGAGCCTGAAGAGTCATCTCGTAGGCAGCGCTATTGATTTCTCTTAAATAAACAATTTTTTTTTCTACAGTACAAAGATTATTTCCACAAATTCCACCATAGATAGCAAGATCTAATCCTGACTGTAGTTCATTAGATCTGAACCTGTCAGTCAAGTGTTGGTGCCATCAGCTGCACTCGGAGCCATGTCGGTGTGTGGAATTTGGGCGGAGACGACTCTGTCCGGACAGCATTACTGAGGTGGAAGGAGCAGAGACCTGTGGGTACATCATTCCATCCGAGGCCAGCTCATTTGAGAGGATTTTGTTTTCACCTCCGAGGGGGGCTAAATCAGGGGGCAGTAAGATGGGGAGAACTGGAGGGACCACAGAGGGCTAAGCAGTGAGTTCATTGCTGATTCAAGTCTCTTAGTAACCCTCTGGCAAGTGGATTTTCATAACGCTGAGACAATAAGTTTTTTTTTTTTTGTTGTTTTTTCTTCCAAGCCTGTCTGAAGCATGTCAAAAATGCATGCACAGATTATTTGGATCATTTTTTTTACACGGTGATTTAAACTTACTGATTCATGGCCATTTCAAATAAAATAACTTATTTATGGTTGCACCGCTAGCACAGAACAATTCCTACCATCTCATGAAAGAGTAATAATCAAAAGATAGCAATACATGTAATTTCATGTCAAGAAGACTTAACCGTCTCTTTAATATTTATCCATGCTGATAGCAGCCTCCCCATCTGTGTCCATCTGTTGAAGCTCTCTAACTAATTCAGGGTGTAAATTTACTCCCCCGTTCACTTCAAAATAAATCCCTACCACCTCCCAGTCAGCATAGGCAATGAGAGAGGCTTGGATCCTTTCTGCTCCAAGCACCTTTCCTCTTGTTTATTTTATCAGACCTAAGGCACATTTCTCTGCTTCTTAATGTCTCTCGCCGGCTGCTGCCCTCCGCCCGTCCACCCCCCACCCACAACCATCACCACCGATACCAGTCTGTCAAGCCAGCGACCCATCCTTGGGCGACAGAACTCACCCAGCCGCTACCTGTTTAGCTTAACAACAATAGCTATGTTGTCGGTGAAAGGTTTTAAATCTGACTTAATATATCCCCAACTGGACAGTCCCTGCATAATTCTCTTTCATTGCCGGATGGCTTTTGGCCCCTTGAGAGGCTTAAAGAGAGGGTTTGATGGGTTGGTGGGCAAATTGAGCCCTAATGCTTTATTCTGACACGCCAACAACAACCCGTCGCCTTAAATGGCCTGTTTCCAAGAGCTGGGACCCACTTGTAATTATGCACTGGTAGAATCTTGGATATTTGGCCTCTAGACATTAGGTACTGTGTTAGCTTGCGGGCATGTTGCTACAATATGTAGCTGTGCGCCAGTGAAATAACATTCAATGTTTAAAATAAAAAAAAGGCACTCCTCAGGTATTAACATGGCCTTATTTATATTATCTAAAACGTTTAGGGGACTCAAGAATACATTCTAACATCATTTCACAAATATATATGAACATAATCATTGTTAAGTTTCAACACAGTAGATAGGGAGTTTCATTGTTAACCCCTGACCTCCCCTCTAAGGTATCAGTGGTCTCAAGTCAGCAGTACACAGTCAGTGGGTAGGTTTTATTCTTAAATTGCATGTTGTTATTATTAACCTTTATTTAATAAAGACATATTTAAACTAACATGCAGGAACCGAATAGTACTCACACATGCAGGGGGATAACTCCATATATTAAGGCCATGGCCTTAATTTTCTGTTCTTTTTTTTAATTTACTTTAAAGTCATTGAAGATGTAGAAATAAAACCACAGTATTTTTGATTGGTTTGATATTATATTTGACCACAACTAGATGTGATTTGTTTTGTTTTTTTATCCTATAAGTAAAAACTGTGTGGAAAAATAATATTGAAGTATTGTGTGACACAACCAACCCCCAACCTGCCCACCAGCATGCTGCAGACAGCAGGCACATTCTTTTGAACTCATACATCTCTTTTTTGCATCACTTAATATGAAAACCATGCTCTGAGTTATTCTGTGAATCTTCAGTGTTTCAAAGAGATTTTTCCAATAATGTATAGACGCATTGGACCCCGTTTTACCAATTATGTTTTTCACTTAACACTAATTTGTAGGTGTTTTTTTTTAAGTGAATTCCCCTGATGGGACTCACAGAAAAGAAGTGGGACTGAGGTCTCGAGGGAGGGAGCAGGCAAACTTGTTTTCTGTTTAGTACAGATAGATGGGAACTTTAATACTTTAGTAGGAAGCAGAACCTGCTTTAAAAGACAAAGAAAATACAAACTTGCAGACGAGATGTTGACAGTTTAGCACTAATGTACATTGTGTGTACAGTGTGTAATGTACAGTGTGTGTTTGTGTACCACATACATTTACTGAGAAGATGCAGAAGTTTAAAAATCACTGTTTGTTTTCTAACACAAAACAGAGCTTACATATTAAGACAGTAAAACACAACTCTGATATAAGCCGGTTATGTGGTAGTGTTGAACATGTGGCCATTGCTCCTTGACCTAGAGGCTTTTATTTGCTCTTAATGCACTTGTTGCCCTTTTCCTTTCTTTTTTAACACACATAGACATTTTATTTCAACACACATGCTGCAATACATTTGACCTATGTGGTGTGAAGCAACTAGTTAGTCACCCCTGGATGTTTTTTTGTGTTTTTTTTCAGTGTCAAAGGTCACTAAGTTCTCTGTCAACACCACCTTTGCTGATTGGAGCCTAGATGACATTAATAATAGTGAATCAAGTTGTTGTGGGCACTGTTGACTCAATAACAGCCCAGTAGTGTGCAATAAAGACATTCTAGCTGGGACACAAGTTCAACTGCTAACTCTTTGAAGCACTGCCGCTGCAGTAAAAGGTGATTCAGCTTTGATAGTCTCATATAAACACTGTTTAGAGCTCTCCCATTGGGAGAACGGAGATCCTAATGCGGGAAGTAACCTATTCGTTTTCCACTCACATTTAACTGGCCAACTTTACTGACAGCACCTCATTAAACAAGGGTTTTATGACTCGGGCCTTTTATGTGTTATTTCGTGAGCCGACAGAAAATGCATGCCATGAAGTTTGAAAATTAGAGCGTGCACCGGCAGCATGTGACTGTGACAGCTTATTGATTTGGGCAATAAAAGAATAACATGGGAAACTGCAGAGTTACTTTGCTATATATTGATTGTTAAACATAGAAGAGAAAATTTTGTAAAGAGGGCAAGACTGGTAATAGTGAGAGTTTATTGGGAACACAGCAGGACAGAAAAAAAGTGAATTAAAGTATTGTCAAGGGTTAAATGTCTTTTTGTCATTTCAGTATCCCCAGAATTTATAAATTCCCCTTTTATGACGAAAAAATATACTAGAAATATGCACAATCAAGAAAAAAATTGTTTTATTTCTTATATATGCCTGAACTAGATTTTTCGCTTAGAAGATGACCCGATAAACATGTTGTAAGTGACTGACATGTTTTTTTTTACTTCCTTAGCCACTTACGGCATATAAACATTGCCCCGTATCTTTTGGCTTGCAAAACAATGTGAACTTTGACACCAGTTTATGAGGTTTTACACACCAGATCATCGACTCTGTGAGGCAGTTTGGTGATCGGAGTGGAAAAGGCGTCTTGCACAATATGCTTTACATTTGTTTGCGTGTGTGTCCCTGGAGCAGATTGATTGTAAGGGTCTTGTAAGTGTGTGAGAGAACATGCAGAGCTATACATGTACAGCACAGAGCAGATTGAGTCTAATTAAAAAGCAAAGCAGAGATTTCAGAGGTTCTGTGAAAGAGTGTGTGGTATGTTCGCATGCATGCGTGTGCGTGTGTATGTGTGTGCAGTGGCTTTGGCATGATCGGCCGTCAAATGAAAACAATGTATTCCATGGGACCTCGGGGTTTCCATTTGAGTATTCGGACACGGCACTCAGACGAACTGTGGCTGTTTTATGTAAAAAAAAAAGTTGATAATTAGTCCCTCAGTGACTGAATGATGAGATGGAGAGGAAGAGGAGGGGGAAAAGAGGCACTGAAGGCAGAGAAGAGAGTGCTTAGTGCATTTAATAGTCCATCCTGGCACTGTCTGGGAAGGATTGATAAGGTTTTTTTTGTTTGTTTGTTTGTTTTCTTTTTTTATCTTTGCTTTTTTTTTTAATTCTTTCTGATTACATCAGCAAAAATACCTGTGAGCTTTTAATTTTTTTCAGAACTGAGAAATTTATTTGAAGTGTTCTTCTGCAATTGGTAACATCAGTTTAGTATTGTTTGTGTTCCCTTTTTTATGCAAGCACAGATTCATTAGTTTTTCAAAAGAGTCTCTGGTAACAATTAGAAATTAAAATAAAGACTAAAAAATTCAGTAATTTTTTTGCAGTGCTTCCACCTCAACAGCCACAAGTAAGTGCAAAAAAATTCTCAAAATTTGCATATAATGTAAATGTATGTTTAAACAATTTGACTGTATATTTTTTTATCTTATTTAACTAATTTCATTTCTGCTGTGGCATGAACCAATATGGTATTTTACTTATGATAACCTTGAAATAAAAAACAACTGCTTTCTTGATATTTAGCCTTTTTTTTTTTTTTATCAAGAGCAAAGCATCAAATATTGTTGGTGCAAATAGTATTAATACAAAACACTTCTAATAATTTCTAATTACTTAACTTTTCCTTGTCTCTCATTATTCACATTTTTCAAGTTAACTCAATTCTATTACAGCTCAGAAACTTTTCCATCTGTGTTTTTCTCACATAATAACAACCTTTCCCTCAACCCTCTCTCTTTGACCTGCGTAGGACGTTTGTGATTGAACGCTTAGAGCGCCCTGTGCTAGGTTCGCTTATGTAAGGCTATGTTACCACTTCTCTGAGGTGTTAGTGGTGTGAGAGCTGATTCAGGATCCTGATAGGAGGTCAGACAGCTGAATGGCAGCAGGAAAAAGCACATGTCATGTTTGTTTGGAGGCTCCTTTGTCACAGACCCTCTAACCCCCACAGTTCCTGCCCTCCTCTTAGCCTTATTTAGCCCCCTGTCATGTCACCCAGAGGTCAGAGCAAGCTGAAGCTCACACATACACAAGTCACACAACAGCAGACAGACACACACATGCATACAGATTGTAATAGCATGGTAGACTGCATCATAGATGGAAGTGCCTTGAAGGACCTGCTTCTCATTCTCTAGACCTCATTAGTTGCTGATTTATCTCCCTCTCCTTTCTCCTAATGCTCTTGGTGGGTGGAGACGATGTGCGCGTGTGCGTGTGTGTGTGTGTGAGAGAGAGAGCGGATTTGTTTTTGGAGGTGGGTACTGTGTGGAACAAAAAGTAATAATATATGTGTCCCCACAGATTATTGTGTCTATTTAATAAAAAAAAATTAAAATGTTTTAAAGCCCGGCTCACTTAGTGTTTGATTTGATGCAGAAGTGCAAAGTGTCACTTCACAGTAGCCCACTGTGATCAGACTCAACCTGGGGGTCATACAAATTAATAAAAAGTCAGACACACATACAGCTCTCAGAACAGTTTAAATATTCTGCAGTACTGTGCTTCATAATCATGACAAGCACACAAAGTGCTCAGGTTTGCCATTATCCATTTAGCAAATTTTTGTCTTGTCTTGCAATAATCTCCTCAAACCCCCAGTGAGCTTATTATTGTTAGGAAAAAGTGCTTATGGCTGCGCAGAAAGGTGGGGATTAAGAAAAGACACACAATGTATTTTGCACAAGCAATTAATGGTAAAAGTAGACTTTCTAACAAAGTGAATTCGAGTTAACGTTATATTCCCCATACTGATCTTCTAAAAACTTTTATCTACTTCTTCATAATAATCTGACAGCTTTCCGCCTCTTTAAGATGGTGAAAAGATTTTTATGTTTAAGAAGCAAATGTGGCCCGACTATACCTCTGCCCTATATAATTTATTGTCCCCAGGGAAGTCATCTCTCAGAAGAACATTCTTGCTTTCACCTGATTCCTTCTGCATTGTCGTCCCAAGAGGCTCTTCAGAGGAAAACAGAAAAGAGAAGGAAGGGGGTTTCATCATGCAACATATGAGCCACAATAAAGGAGTCAGATTTTCATGTTGTCTAATCCTTATATATCAGTAATAATGGAAGATTTATCTTTATGCCCCTCAAGATTAAGAACAGTGTTACACTAACGCTTAGTGTAACATTGTCTTTAAACATGTTGCTGGGGTTTAGTCACTAGCCACTTCACCCCTTCACTTTATGTTTTTGTAGGCTAGCATGACCTAATTGATTCTGTGAAATACGGGGAGCGGCTTTTTAGTTTTTTTTTGTTTTTTTTTTGGGGGGGGTGGTTAGGTGGTCACTTGGACACAAAGAAACTTGCTTGCAAATTTACTTACAAATCTCATTATGTTTTCAATACGGATGTTTTAATTGCATGATAACCTTTAGTATCATCTATAAGTTTGTTAATAGGCATTAAAAAATTGCGTTGTTGCTTGATGCATGCCATTGTTTTTTTCATCGATTCAGCCTTTTTTTAAACCATGTTTGTCTTGACAGTCTTGTCATTGCCTCCACATCAGATTAATCTCTCTGGACTCCTTTGATCGGCTCCATCACTAGGTTGGGATGGGGGTTTTTTGGTTTCATCCTGCAGGCCGTTGTTGATGGTGTGAGGGAGGTGTTTGAGTTTGGGGCCTCTGGGGCTTTCCCAGGGTTGAGGTCACTGGAGGTGGTTCTGTGGACACAGGCCCCCACCTGGGAGGGGCTTTGGCTTTTTTGGGAGGTGACTTTCAGGTGGCTACATGCAAAGGTTTTAGGGGGTCTGTTCTGCTTCTGGGGTGTCTCGGGGGTGGGGGAGTCTCTAATATCTTAAGTGCTATGGGATTTGATCAAATGTTCAAGTGGCAAAGTTTTTTTTCATCTAGGGTGGGGTTGGGTGGGTAGGTTTGGCTTGGTGGTACTGCTACTGTTGAGCTTGCGGTGGATGTACCAGGGCCTCTCTCCCTTGGTGGATTTGGCAAACCAGGGTGCCTATTGAGGTCAGCGGGGGCGTTGGCTCTCTGAGAGGACATTACATCACAAATGCAAGTGTTTGGGGTGCAGATGTGTCTCTGGGATGTGATGAAGTTTTTTCATCTCAATTCCAAATTTTATTCTACAACTTAGACACTCTCACCTATAATGTTCTCATGACACACATATATTTAGGGCCTTGGACGTGGGCATGGTTAATGACATCCAGAGGGCGATCTTTCAATCAGCCTCACTTCTGGAACCACTTTCAAATGTTAAGTTGTATGTAGACATTGAAAGTTCTGGGTGGATGAAGGGGACCGTCTCCTTGGTCTGGGGGCTGGTTGCCTTGTGGGATATCAGTAACTGGACGTGGGGAGTATGGAGTGTGTATGAGGAGTGTGAGGGAGTGTATTGCATCCATTCTTGTGTGTCTTTATGCTGTGTGTGTGTGAGAGTGTTTTTGTGTGCAGACTTGAGGGTGGGATTGCCTGATTGTGTCAGTGTATCTGTCACGTCAGGTCTTAGACTTCCCTGTCTCCTAGAACACATCAGGAACCGGCCAAATTTAGACCTTATTTCCCCCCTGTCACACCTCCTGTTGGCTGGCTGGAGCCTCCACCCGCTGGTGCAGTGGTGGTTCTTAGTGTCTAGGGCTGGGTGTGTGTGCAGATAAATAATAATGATTGTATTGTACTTGTCTGAGACCCTTTTTATTTACTTTAACTGATTCTCTCAGTTGAAGAGAATCAGTTCTCTTCAACTGAACTGATTCTTCATATCTTCATTCTGTCATTTGATTCTGACCTAAATGTTTCATATGTATATATCTGAATATATACATATGATATGTATATCATATATATGTGTGGTTTGTATTTCTATTATTATTATTAAGAGCATAGCAAATTAATGAATAGTTCTTATGAAAAATTCAGAGTAAAAACAATAATAGTTGTTTCAAAGACGTAAGAATACTTTTTGCACTGTTTAGTAACTTTCTTCCTTTTTCCTGCAGATGTGAAGAACTTAGAGAACTTCCACCTGGTGGAAAGCGTTCAGGAGCAGGTCAACGCAGCACTGCTGGACTATGTGATGTGCAACTATCCTCAGCAGACTGACAAGTTTGGCCAACTGCTCCTTCGACTGCCGGAGATCCGAGCCATCAGCCTGCAAGCCGAGGAGTATCTTTATTACAAACACCTGAACGGCGACGTGCCCTGCAACAACCTACTCATTGAAATGCTGCACGCAAAAAGAGCTTAACAACCGGACAGTCCTGATTCATTTGGCAACTGCAAGGACGTTTGTAAAAACTCATCGACTCATGTTCTTTTTTTTTTTTTTTTTCAAAACCCAAACCTCCAGCTTGTCTGCGAAGATAATAAATTCGGGAAGCTTAAAGTGTCAGAAACTCTTATTTATACTGAGCTCATTATGAACTTGAACACTCGGAGACTCACAGTGTGCGTAAACAAACAGCATTTAGATTGCTTTATTGTAAAAATTCAAATAAAGATAAAAAAGACTGCAAGAAGACTGTTCTCTTCAACTGAACTGCAGAAAAAAAAAGAATTTTGAAGGCCAACAAAGAAAAAGAACACTTGAAACAAAGTCCATGTTTGACACTATATGACGATTCCTGCTCTAGCAGGACCATAAGACTTTAGGGTTACAAGTTAAAGCCTTCTGAAAATAATAAAAGGTGGATTTGTGCTGAGAAAAGGAAGCCGAATAACACTGCCCTTCTTTCAAACAGCTCTGTAGCAACAGCTCAACGTTCCTCCTGCGTGTTCTCCCACTGAAACTGGGCTTCAGCTGTCGTCAGTACTGTAAAGACAAACTGACACGCAGCCAGCCAAGCAAGTGACTCTATTTTCTGATCTCCCATATGACACCTGCAACAGCTGCTTGACCCAACAAACAAGGTAAAATAAATGGTTGGAAAATAGGATCGGTCATTGATGAACAAAAAACTAAAGGGTGAAATGTTTCTGTCTTTTTCCAGACATTTGCTATTCATGGTCGCCTTGTTGACCCATCATCTTGTTCATCATTCTAAGAATAATCTTTTGCTATTTACCTCAAAAAGAACAGTGTTCGATAAGCCCTCTTAATAAAGTCACCATAAAGAGTTACGTGCATACCCCCATTTCTTTCTGCAGTTAACACTTTCTTTTTAATATTTTACAAAACTTGGAACAAAAACATGTCATGATTCCACAGATGGAGACGGAACAATCCTGCCTTCCTCCAAAAAGACCAAAGCCCACCTTAGAAGAGGGAAGGAAATGACTAACACCTTAATAATCAGTGTTACAATGCGGAAAAGAAAAAAAAATTGTGATGTCACAGTTATGTGAGTCTTGCCTTATTTCATTACCATGCTAGCTAACCGTGCAGATGTGAATGAAAATATGTACAAATATATAAATATATATATAAAGTATTAATGTTGTAAAAAAAATAAAAAAGACTAATTCAACAGGTGTTTACATTCATGTTGTCATATGGGAGAGAACTGTGATGAAGCTTAATTTGCAAAGTAACGATTTCCAAATGAAAAATGAAATCATCAAAATGAAGAAAAGGGTTTCTCTGGTGTGTTTTCTTTGGTTTGTGTACAGTGTTTACTCTTTTTTTATTTCTTTATAACAGTACTTAAATTATGTCGTGAGACACTAAAATAAAAGAGGAATCACACAATTAAAATTTTTTTTATCAGCAATGCTGTCTAAAGATTGTGCTTCCCTCTCAGCATTTTATTTGTAAATCCCGTTTTTGCTTCTTTTTTTGTTTGTTTCCCGTTCTTTACATTTTTTGATGTACAGTATGTCACTGGTTACTCTTACTATTGAAGATAATTTATTGCGTCGCTGGGTCTCCATCTTTGTGTTACATGACGTGAGGTGTCCACGCCAAAATAAATTTGTTTATTGTAGCATGCTCTCTGTTTTGTTTCCATGAGTGGTTTTCAAATACAGAAAAACCCTTTAATTTTTCTTATCTTTTTAAATGTCTTTGCAGGAGTGCACATTGAAGAATATTTTAGGGGTGTAATATATTTGTGTCACATCAGTTTTACTCACTTAAAATGAACCTGAATCTTTGTTCTGTCTGGTTCGCTGTTATACCAAAAGACTTCTCATTTACCCTTTTGTATACTTTAATGACTGCACACAATTGACACACACCAGTGGAAATAAGTACTGAACACATCAGTGTACTTTGGAGACCACTGATATAGAATTCAGATGTCAGTAACAAAACAAATATTCCACACTGTAAATAAACTAAGCCATTTAGTTCCAACGTTAATTTACCATATCTAAGTTAAACTGAAAATAAAATAAGCTTTTAACTAACTTACTAAAAATATGTTAGTACTCAGCAGAAACATCTCTTGGTAGTAGCAACTTCAGACATCCTCTTTATGGAGAAACTAGTCACATGTTACTCAGGTGGGATTTTGACCTATTCTACAGAATCTGTCTTCAAGAAGGCAAATTTAGGGCCCACTATTAGTTGAGCCTTCCTGGTAACTGTCTTTTTTCTGACTTCATACAGAATTTCCATGGTGGTGTCTTTGGGATGATTTTCTTGATGGAAAACCTTCTCTCACTTCATATTTAGTGTCTTAACACTGCTTTGTCCATTCAGGCTTCCTTCATTGCATGAAATCTGCCATTTACGAATGCTGAGCGATGGCAACGCACCACAATGTTTAGTTCAAACCTTACAGTTGGCATTTTGTGGTTATTGTGAACAACTGTGTTGCCTCCAAACAGTGTGTGGTATAACATGGAAAAAGTTTTGCTCTCATCCGATTTTGATATATTTATCTTGTACATTGGCTTCCTTCATGTAAACACATGCATTTTCTTCATCTGCGGAGTCTTGCACAGTGAGTGGGCATGGAGGCCATTGTTCATTACAGGTTCATTACTTTTTATTTTAATGGAGAATCTTATCTGCTAACTCCAGGTCTTTTTGAAGCTCCCTGCATAATTATTGGATAATTCTGCTGAGAAAGTTTTTCCACTCCTCTGTCAGAAAGGGCCACTTGGCAGCAGCAATGATGTTCTTTCATCTGGCTCCAAAAATGTATTAATTAAAAGCCCATTTCACAGACAAGGTCAAAAATACTACAGACAACACAATTTATGCATCATAAATCACAGGACATAAAAAATCAAATATACAAATAAAGAACAAGTTAAAAAGGCATTAAAGAAAAATACAAGAACATGAAAAAGATAATAGAAAAATACAAAAGACGGTATAAAATCGTATGTAAATGTCAAGCTAAATAGGTGGGCATTTAACAGATGTTTTAGTCTTCACTGAAATTCATTTCAGAAGCTTTGAAAAATATCGTAAGTTCATATATCAATGTGATTCAGTACTATAAGGTTGCAAATGTACTTTAACTCATTATTATATTAACCGAGTCATTAATGTGCTCTGGTCTGGAGCATGATAGCTTCCTAAATACTGACGAATTTCAAAAGTCATTTTGGCTTTCTGTCTTCAGATGCTTTCTGCATGTATTCAGTGCATATTCCCGGTTTCCTTCCAAATTATTATCAATAAATAACACATTTATTATGGTTTAACTGAATTGTTTTCCATTACATTAAAAACCCTTCATTATTCTTATGCCAAAACCACTCCTTTTATCACATAGTTGTAATTGTTTTTGATCTAAATATCCCCTTGCCTGCTTCCAAAAGTGCATGGATTGTTAATCTTATTAAAATTTTGTTAATGAATTCATTATTTGAACAAACCTTTCTAATGACATGTCTAATTCTTCTGCCATCTCTGTTGTTGAAATTCTGAAATTTCTCATCAGAACTTGATCTGGAACTTGATCTCTGAGGCAGATGAACATTTTGTTTTTGTGGTATAATTATAAAACTGTATTCTCATTCCCTGTGATGTATTAATTTAAGCTTAAATGTTGTTTGTTCAGTATTGATAAAGATAAACTGTTTAACATTTACACCAACAAAGCATTCACAACATGTAGGAATAAGACATCAAATATGTTTTATCTGAAAAAAACAAAAAAATTATATATATATATATATATATATATATATATATATATATGCATGCGTGTGTGTGTGTGTGTGTGTGTGTGTACAGTTGCATCACATTTACACAGAATACCTCTGTTCAACTTTTATTTCACGTTCTGTCACATTCTGGGTCTTAGCTGATTGTTAAAATTAGTTACAAATCACTTCAAAAAAATTATTACAAAACAAATTTAAACCAAAAATGGGAAAGTTAAATACTGTATATAGTAACTGTACAGCAAGAAAACTACATGATTTTATAGAAAAAATATAATTAGGTATATTGGCTTTATAGCAATGCGACAACAGATTAAACATAAACTTAAGGTATTATGTATATATCTTCCACTATATCATTAAAATGTGTTAAAGTCAGTCAATACCTCCTCATTTCTCACTCAAATGAGTTCTCTTTTTTTACAGAATCACTGATTAGAGACACCAGAATAAAAAGAGGTACGATAGAAGAAAGGAAACATCTATCAGAAAATAAGTCACAATTTTAAACAACACATCATTAAGCCAGTTCGGTCACTCTATCCAGAGTTTATCTAAGGTGGAGGAATGCGAGGGAAACAGGAAGCTGCAAACTCAACGTCCATGGGAACATGAAGGCTGCATCCAGCTGGCAAGGCATCCACTTCTACTGAAGGAGGCTCCTGGGCGTAGGAAGAGAACAGGTAACTATTCAGTACAAACATTCAATATGCCAGTATTTAAACTTAATGGTTGAAAATAATAATAAAAAAACACCTGGGAAAGCAACAAAAAAAGAAAAACAAATTTAGATTCTACACTTCACACTTTAACTCTGATTAAGACAAGACTGAGAAAAAGCAATAGGATTTTTTTGTCAAGTGACAATGCAAAAAGTTATAGAGATGAAAAGTATATATATATATATATATATATATATATATATATATATATATTTTTTTTTTTTTTTTTTTGTTTTTTTTTTTTTTAAAAAATCATTGGTGTACATTTGTATCCTCAATACTCTTTCTCCTATGTACAACTGAAGGCACATCAAGTATTACCAATGGTACTTGTACCACAATTTGAGGAAAATTGGTCCTGATCATCTCTTTCTTACAACTTTTAAATTAAAAAAGTTCAAACAAGATAAGGTAGATAAATAGCATGAATCCAATTTTAAAATCCATGTGTTTTAGTGGGATGGTAATAGAGTAGACAAAACTTCAATTCAGAATTATTTCTTTTTGTTCACATATATTCTCTGTCTAATCTGGCAAATAATATGGTAGAGCCATATGCTAAAACACTTGTAGTTTAATTGCTATGAGAGCGGATTTACAAAGTACCAACTCCTGGACTGAATACAATTAGATACCATAATTTTAACTTTTTTACAAATAAAGAAATTTGAAAATTATGTTTCCCTTTCCTTCTACTTCACAATTATGTTGTATTTTGTGTTGGACTTTACAGTCAAATAATCAATGCTTGTTTGATGGCAAATTTTTGTAGAAGTTCAATGGGTGTCTATACTTTTGCAAGTCACTGCTATGACAGTGAGCTTTTTTATTGAAAGGCATACTATTACATACTATTAATTTGTTACAACAACAAGACCTTACTTTGTCTCATATTCCCAGTGAAATACAAACATTCCCTCTAAATTTAAGAAAAAGGAAATGTTTCACAGGGCTGTACTTTTCTACATTTCCAGAAAATTACAGACAATGGCCATCCATTTTCATCTTATTAATTGATTTGTTTAAAATGAAAAACACTAACATTTAAATGATATGAGGACACATTTAATTGCTAAGCAAGTAACAGAAAGCATTAGCAGTGCTGACACGCAGCAATAAGGATGCCTGTCACAGACAGGCAAACGGCCAGCTCGATTCTCGACGCACACTGTTGCAACCCACACTTGAAGCTTGGCTTGCAGTGCCTGCCCTCCTGTCTGTAAATGTGTTAAAACCTGCTTTCACTCGCTCTGAATTTGTATAAATAATGTATATACATTTATACACAGACTCTAACAAGTGCAGCCTCAGGTGAAAATACTCAGAAATGCATGCTCTGTGCATCCCTGAAGGTGGACATAAGCTCCAAACCAAGTAAGTCAAAAGATAACCATGCAGAGAGCGAAAAAGCACACACACATGGATAACTCGCCAAAAGCAACATAAGCACAGAGACACCGTTTTTTTTTTTCTTTTGTTTTTTTTTTAACTCTAACACACAGTGCTGTCAGTTTCTAAACAAGTTTTCCTCTCCATCACACAAACAGCCCCAAGTTCCGTCTGCCAGTGTTATATGAAGCTTTTAAACTCTGGAACCACATCACTCGTGTTTACCGAGATGTGCTTGTATGTTTCCCTACATTGTCAAGCACAGTCAAAGCGAAAGAAACCGCGGGGGTGAAAAAAATGCTAAAGCTTTTAGAAGTGTTCCAAGATTGTGGAAAAATGTGTAATAGTGTGCTGGAATAAGAATATTTGCTTCACAGCACAGTTTGAGGGGGGCCCTGAGGCTTTACTGGCCGTATAGTGGCAAAAATGTGTCACCAATCAGTTTTTCTATGATCATGATTTGCTCTACACAATTTGCCACGTTCCCACTATTCATCAACCTGTACATTTAAATTAGAAGCTGCTTCCACAGTCTGTAGACATGTGTTGACATTAAACATTATTTGAAAAAATCAGGTATTGCCAGCTTTTTGAAGTCTGTTCTCATAGTTGCATATAGTAAAACAAAAGAATATACAACATTGAGTAACTATGGTGACTCTTTATGTTTTAACAGTCAGCTACTAAGCGGTACAGTCACAGAGGTCATCAAATCCTTGATCATTTTAATGTCTTATCAACAAACAAATATATTTATTACAGTTCCTCACATCATGGAACATTTATTAATGCATGAATTTGTTTTGTGTTCAACCGACTCAAATGTAAAACACACATGCAGAACATGAAAACAAAAAAGAAACAGCTCAACCCTTCAGAGACGCAATTAGCCAACGTTCTAATCACTTACACCAAACAGCAACTGAGGGACACGAAGTTTGGCGGCCTGATGGACAAACTTTAAAAATGTAAAGATCAAATTAATAAGCAAGCATTGTTAATGGGCAAACTCACTATTATTATGCAAAAGCATCACTATGGCATGCAAAACAAATAGTCTAAGGTTTGGAGATGGAATAGTTTGAAGGCCGCTGCCGTTTCATTTCAAAGCATGCATTATACATCATTGTGCATAAAGAGGAAGCCTACAGCATTACGCTGTCCCCCTACCCCACCTCCCCACCACAATGATTATCCTTTATTATTCATTAAAAAAAAGATTGAGCGAGAAAAAAAAAATACAACTTTTAAGCACCTGAACCTAGCTGCCAGCATTCCATTAATTGCCTGCACAAAGGGGAAAGCCTTTGGAGATTTTTCAATTTCAAAAAATGAGGAGCATGCATTCAGTCGTGCTCATGTTATACTGGCACTTAAATCCTACAGAGCTCACATAAAAAAGGACTCAAGGTTGCATCCGATTGAAAGCCTCCAACTACAGCCACTTTAGAAATCCATTTAGCAAGCGGGAGGCTAGAACATCTAATTCAAACACAGCCGCTCTGTTGAAACGGTTGCACCAATGTCTTTTAAAGAAAAGCACACACTTTCTCCTGTGTTTGCTTGGCTTCATTGTAGGAAATATGAACCTGGCTCATAGAAAGACAGCAAGACACAAAGAATTAATCTTGCCAGACCTCAGCCAAGTGGCGAAGGTGAATGCTGGTGAATGACTGCTTGTGGAAACTTGACCTTTCCTTCAATGAAATCAAAAGAAGAGCTCCATGGGAGCAACAAAAGAAGAAATGTTGTGACTGTAATGAAATGACAACCTGATAATCACAACACTATTCAGCAACTGCAGCATCTGGGATAAAACACATAATTATATTTTTGGTGTGACCTCTGAGAATGTCTGTGAAAAGATGATAAAAAGTTTCATGGAACAAAACTACAATAAGGTAAGAAAGCAGTTAGTGGCCACTTAACCTAAAGTTTATTCTCCTAAAATGCATAATTAATCAACACTTGAGATGCTACTAGTGTTTGCGATTTAATTGCTTATTTGAAAGACTATAGCCACTTGTTCTTACAGTTACAGATCAGTAGAAGCATTCAGCAAAAACAAATAAGCAGAATAATCTGATCAATGAATACAAGTGGGTGAGTAGTTGTGAACTTATAGCTCACTTATTGCACATAGTTCTTTAGATATTATGATGCCCATTTAGGTTTTACTGCCTCTTTTTATATGAACTAGCTGATGGGAATATATGATTGTTACAACCTCTCCCTAGCCTTACACCTTGTAATAATCATATTCTGATAAGTGATTCTAAAGTAAAAAAAAAATTAATAAATAAAAAAGCAAGAAACTAAGCAAAAATTAGCTGAGAAGTGATGATGTTGCATATCTTCACCTTCCTAAAATAATGGTCTAAGAAATTTTAGCCTTTTTTTTTTTTTTTTTTTTTTTTGGCATATTTGTTTTATTTTAAAAAAAAAAAAAAAAGGGGGGTATTTTTTTTTTTTAAATTTTTTTTTTTTTTTTGAACAAGAGTTTTTTAAA
>CAEFZX010008875.1:0-19382 GCA_903066825.1 Alfaro cultratus
CGCCTCTTCTTCATGAGGACCCTGAGGAAGAACCACCTGTCCTCAGAGATCCTCACCAACTTCTACCGCTGCACCATTGAGAGCATCCTCACCAACTGTATTACAGTTTGGTACGGGAACTGCTCTGTCTCCAACAGGAAGGTGCTGCAGAGGGTGGTAAAAACTGCCCAGCATATCGCCGGGGCACCGCTTCCTGCCATCAAGGACATCTACAGGAAGCGGTGTCTGAAAAGGGCCGGGAAAATCATCAAGGACTTCACTCACCCTGCATACACACTCTTCTCCCTCCTGCCCTCTGGGAGGAGTTACAGAACCTACGGACCAGAACCACCAGGCACCGGAACAGCTTCTTTCCCACAGCTGTCACGCTCCTGAACGCCTCCTGACTCAAACTATAAGGACTGAACTCCCCTATCCCCCCATACAACAATAACATATGTTAATAATTACATAGTCAATATACTGATTTGTGGATAACGTCATGATCTATAGATTTTTAAGCATTTTAATTAAAAAGATAATGAGAGTCAACTCTGACATCATGGACTGCACCCTTAATAATTCAGTTAAATTAAATCAGTTGAATCTAATGTCACAAACTGAACTGAAGACCAGAAACCAGAGCACTGAACACACTACAGCAATCCCCCCAAAATAATTTAAATAAAAAAACAACACTGCAGACTGAGACAGAACAAACATCACACAAGACATTTTGGTTTTTATTTGAAAAGGTTTGACACAGAAACACAACCACAGGGAGAAGGTGATGGATGTCAGGTGAGGATCGACTCAGTTCCAGTCCAGTTCTCCCAGTTAGCACTGGGGAGGCTCTGTGTTGCTTTAAATGAGCTCCAATTAAAGGAAGTAATGGTGAGAAACAGGATGGATTATGTTATGCTTCATTAACTCTGTGTAAATGAATGAAGGATGACTGTACAAACCGGACTAAAACTGGGCCAGAGTGTGCGTCAGAATGCATAACAACAGGCCGGAGCCGTAGGTCCGGTTGAGACAGGGCAGGGTCAGCATGGGTCGCAGCGTGGGCAATTTGCATCAGAAAGGGGTGGAGTCAATTTGTAAAGAATGATGCGTCATGACAGAATCTGTCCAGGAAGAGCGATCCGCAACGACATCACGGCGCTAAAGGAAAAACTTCCAGATGGACAGGGTTCCCTTGACAAACATATTCCTAATCTTAAAGGTGATTTCTGGTTAAAAAAAACTAAATATAAATCACTTTGGTCATTTGAAAACAATGCCAAAACTAATCATTTTAATAAATAGATTCACTCCAGGAACAATTTTTTTTAGTTCATGTGCAAATGAGTAGATGGTTTGGATCGTGCTTCTGGGACAGATTGTGCAGTAACAACATCTGGTCAGTATGTATTAAATATGGAACATGGTTGGTTTGTATTAAAAATGGAGAGTGCTCCAAAAATTGGGCATGACATGTAGGTGTCATGTGTGAGAGTTAGAGTCCATCAATATGTATAAAAATGGGGGCAAGTCTGTACTTCAAACCGGACTGAAACTCTGCCAGAGTGTGCATCAGAATGCATAACAACTGGGCTGGTTGGGACAGGGTAGGGTCAGAGGTCACGCCACAGGAATCAGCATGCAACAGAAAGGTGCGGGGTCAGCATGGGTCACAGCGTGGGCAATTTGCATCAGGAAGGGGCAGAGTCAATATGTAAAGAACGATGCCTGGTCAGTATGTACAGAAATTTGGTGTGACCAGGATGTATTATAATAGGGCGAAGCAATTTGTCTAGGAATGGGCGTGGTCAGCATGTATTTAAAATGGGGTGTGGACAGTATCTGAATGGGGCGGAGTCAGTACCAGAACGGGGCGGAGTCAGTATCAGAACGCAGTGGAGTCAGTATCAGAATGGGGCGGAGTCAGTACCAGAACGGGGCGGAGTCAGTATCAGAACGCAGTGGAGTCAGTATCAGAATGGGGCGGAGTCAGTACCAGAACGGGGCGGAGTCAGTATCAGAACGCAGTGGAGTCAGTATCAGAATGGGGCGGAGTCAGTACCAGAACGGGGCGGAGTCAGTATCAGAACGCAGTGGAGTCAGTATCAGAATGGGGCGGAGTGAGTATCAGAATGGGGCGGAGTCAGTATCAGAACGGGACGGAGTCAGTATCAGAAAGAGGTGGAGTCAGTATCAGAATAGGGCAGAGTCAGTATCAGAATGGGGCGGAGTCAGTATCAGAATGGGCGGAGTCATTATCAGAACGGGGCGGAGTCAGTATCAGAACGGGGCGGAGTCAGTATCAGAACAGGGCGGAGTTAGTATCAGAACGGGCGGAGTCAGTATCAGAATGGGGCGGAGACAGTATCAGAAAGAGGCGGAGTCAGTATCAGAATGGGGCGGAGTCAGTATCAGAATGGGGCGGAGTCAGTATCAGAACGGGGCGGAGTCAGTATCAGAATGGGGCGGAGTCAGTATCAGAATGGGCGGGGTCAGTATCAGAATGGGGAGGAGTCAGTATCAGAAAGAGGCGGAGTCAGTATCAGAATGGGGCGTAGTCAGTATCAGAACGGGGCGTAGTCAGTATCAGAATGGGGCGGGGTCAGTATCAGAAAGAGGCGGAGTCAGTATCAGCACAGGGCTGATACTGTCAGTATCAGTATCCGCCCTAATACTGACAGGGCGGAGTCAGTATCAGGACAAGGTGGAGTCAGTATCAGAATGGGGCGGAGTCAGTATCAGGACAAGGTGGAGTCAGTATCAGAATAGGGCGGAGTCAGTATCAGAAAGAGGCGGAGTCAGTATCAGAATGGGGCGGAGTCAGTATCAGAATGGGGCGGAGTCAGTATCAGAACGGGGCGGAGTCAGTATCAGAACGGGACGGAGTCAGTATCAGAACGGGGCGGAGTCAGCATCAGAACGGGGCGGAGTCAGTATCAGAATGGGGCGGAGTCAGTATCAGAACGGGGCGGAGTCAGTATCAGAATGGGGCGGAGTCAGTATCAGAATGGGGCGGAGTCAGTATCAGAACGGGGCGGAGTCAGTATCAGAATGGGTCGGAGTCAGTAACTATAGGAATGTAACATTTGGACTTATGATTTTATGACTCTTAGTGATGAGTTTTTAGTTTTATTGTGTTAAAGTGCTTCAGAATGACTCACTGTTAGTCGAGCATCAGTTTGGTATTAGTGCTGCTGTTAGAAACTTCAGCATGATAGTAATCAAGTGTTACTGAGCCAGTTATGTTCAGGCTGTTAGTGATTAAAATTCAGATTGAGACTAAGTTCAGGAGAAGATGTGAAGCTCCTGCTCTCTGTTTGTTCACCAAAGCTCAGTCCTGTGTGAACATTTCAAACACAAGGTCAGGACAGGTGACACAGACAAGAGCAAACAGGTGAGAGGGGGCGGGGCGCGGCGGGGCGGCTTACCTGGCTGAGGACCGGGTGGTGGGCGTCATGGAGGTGGCGCTGTGGCGTTCCGCCTGGAGACGGAACCCCTGATGTTGATGCGGACCGGCCCAGCTTACCCACAGTCTTTGATTCTGCAGAACCAGACATCAGTCACCTGACAGGTATCAGCTGCTCACCTGAGCTTCAGAAAATGATTAATCTAAGAAGAAGCCATGGAGTACAGATCAGATGAATCCAATGTTACACTGTAAAAACACAAAATCATACCAAGAAAGTTTGGTCCAGTTTCTAGTGCAAATTTTCTATTACACTCGAATAAAAACTAATTTACAAGTAACTTTTCATCAAGATGTAAGAGTTTTAAGTCAATAATTCCTCAATATTGCTAAAGAAGTCTGAGGTCAACTGGCAAATTATTTCACTTGTGACAAGACAATCTTCTCATTTTATAAGTGAAATATTCTGCCAGTGGATCTACTTCATTTTAAAATGGAATAAAATAACATTTTCTGTAACCAAAGGAAAATCTGCCATGGACTCAGTGATGCTACGCAGAGCAGCTGCCAAAACAGACAATAAATACATACGATTCATATAAACAGCTAGAAACCTGGACTACATGCACAACAGCTTAATAAAAAACGACACAACACCAACAATACAACCCTCAACATATTGTCTACTTAACATTTTGATTAAAGATGTAAAACAGTTCAATTTATTTTTTGTGATTCTGTTCTTTCTACCAGAGGGCAATATTCATCAAAATTAATTATTTTGACTTAAAACAAACTCCTACATCCGGCTGAAAAGTTACTTGTAAGTGTGAGGATTTGAGTTTTTCTGTGTGTTAATTTAAGTTTCTGTGTCGTTTTCAGTTAATTTAGTCTGTGTGTTGTCCTGGTTGTCCAGATTTTGTGTTTTTGCAGTGCAGGCTTCTCAATTAACTAACCTGAAGTTCAAATGAGCTAATGCATAATTTAGAAACAGCTAAAATACTCGAAATATGAAAAAACAACACATTTTTAGGGAAGTGTGACGTTACTGTAGTAATAAGACACAGAACTTAATGTGTGATTAGCCCAGAGGTTACATCAACAAACAATCGATACAATCTGATGATGCAGCAGCGCAATAAAATTAGCAGGAGACGAGACGGAGAGGTTTAATCAGCGCTGAGAGAGCGTTCAATGGCTGCTGCTCTCCATCTCTGTCTGGGGAATTGTGCAGCACTTAGAGAGCGAAACGCAGACGGAGTCCCACCTCGACCGAACGTCGAGTTCTCAACGGATTCTCAACAGAGAAAAGAAGTTTAGTTATCTTTTCTCACAAAACAAGAAGAAATTCAACACACTGAATTAAACTGAACTTTTTTTTGTCTGGGTCATTTGCGATTACCAACAGTTTCTTATTTGCTAAATGCAAGAAAACAGACATTATTTTATCTGTTTCTGAAGCTTCATTTTATCTGAAAATTCCTCAACTAAACCAAACGGGGTTGGGTTTGGATCCATCCAACCTGATCTCCTGTTGACGTAACGGTTCAGTTTTAGAGGATTGCAGGACCTCACCTCCTCCTCCTCCTCCTCCTCCTCCTCCGCCCGTCAGCATCATGGTGGGGCTCACAGACGACCTCCCCATCCTGCTGGAAACAGGACTGGATTGTCCGTCTCTGTCTTTACTGTTGCGTCTCGGCAGAGACTTGGAGTCTCCTGCAGAAATCAAACATCAATGCAAACATGAAGAATCTAACAGATCTGGTTGTTTCACCTGAGAGAGAATGAAACAGAACATTCATCCTGCTGCTTCGGGTTGAGGCAACCGAAGCAACACGATGATGCAAAAGCTGAATGTATTTTTAAAAAAGGCAAATACTAACTGATTCTAGTATTTTCATCCCAGACAAAAAGTATTAGAAGAGTTCACATATTTAGTGGTTATCTTGGATTCAGAGTTTGTTTTAAACAAGTGAAATAGGTTGTGAAAAAATGAAATTTAATCTAATTTTAGATGAATTAGTAATAATCTAACTATAGAAAGTGTTAAATTATACTTTGATGCCATGTTTAGCCCTAATACAACATGTTGGTCATTGGCTTGCTAAACAGTTCTCAAACCAGTTGAAATGGTTTATAAACAAACATTAAAGGTGTTGGATTAAACAGCCAATCGTCAACATTGAGTTATATCAAATGTCACTTAAAATAAATTCTCCGCCTTCAGGAAGTCGTCCCAACATGGCTCCTCCATTAACCCTTTAGCAACATTTCTACTGAGAAGCAGCTCCACCAGGTGTTTGCTAATTGCTTCTGGCTAGTCTGAAGGAGCTGAGTGGGGGAGGAGCTGTGTCTCGAAGGCGGGGTTAGGTCCATCCAGGTGTTTTGTACGGCTGAATGGTTGCCATGGAGATTAAAGGATTTCTCAAAGATGAAAGAATCAAAGCAACACTCCAGGTTGATGAAGGAATAACGTTATAACATAATGAAAAAAATGAAAAAGTAGATTTTACATATTACTGCCCCTTTAATGTTGTTTTATATATTTATTTTATCGCATTATCTGTCAATATGACTAGAGATGACATTATCCACCAGGCTATAATCTCTTGTAAATGTTCATTAAAATGTATTTTCCAGCTTTTAAAGATAAACTTGAATCTTAGGTTAGGTTCTGTTAAGGGTTGTGATAGTTTGGATTTTTCATTGTAGTTTAGTTTTTGTTGTGAGTTTTTGTCTAATTCAGTTAGTTTTAATTAGTTTTTAGAGTTTTTTGATAGTTTTTATGATTAACTAATAAACATCAGTTTGAAAGGCTAATAAATTGATTCATAAACACAAAAACGAAGGGAGTCAGATTTCTAATTTCAGTATATTTTAGTTTTACGGCAGTTTCAGTTTCCTCCATTAATTATTGTTTTCATTTATTTCAGTTGATGAAAATGTTTTATCAGTTTCAGTTTTTGTTATTTCTTAGTCTTAGTTAATTATGATAATCTTCTGGTTCTGGTTCTGTTCTTGCTCATCAGATTTCTGGTATTCGGTGACATTCTTACCTTCACCCTCTCTGCTCTTCCTCCCTGCTGAGCCCCTCTTCATCACCTGCCTGCCGGACGCAAACAGGTTGTTGAGTTCGTCCAGCGGGCTGGTGGGAGTCTGGCACCGCGCCGAGACGTTGTGCATGGAGCCGTGGGCGGAGGAGGAGTTACTGAGTTTAGCTCCACCCTCTCCCGCCCTCTGTGAGGATGATGATGATGAGGAAGAGGAGCGGGGTATGCTTCCTCCTGCTATCAGAGTGTCATAAGGGGGCGGCCTCTTCAAACTCAGAGGAGTCAGAGCGCGCCCCATGCTGACCGGAGACGGGCATGCTGATTGGCTGCGGGGGTAGCCGTGACCGCTGTGGGCGGAGCTAGATGACTTATAGAAACTGGAGGCGAGTGGAGGGGCTGATGAGCGACCAGAGGATGTGATTGTGTGAGCATGGGACGCATCCCGGTCCCGGTCCCGGTCTTTACGGTGGTGACCGGAGCCCTGTGGCTGCTCCGCTCCACCCGATTTACTCAAGCTAACATTTTCTAGCATAGGCAGACGAGTGACATCAAGCGGGGTGAGAGGGGACTCGTCGGAGTTGGGGGAGCACTGGACCGGGGCGGGCGGGAAGACGAGCAGCGGAGGGCGGTGAGTCAGGAGGTTTGGGAAGGGTGGAGGAATGTCACAGAACGAACCGCGGGAAGACCACGCCTCACTGTCGATGATGGTGGACTGCACATCCTGCAGAAAGTCCTCCAGCATCGGGTACTTCATCTCCTCGTACACAGACTCGCTCTGCTCGTCGTCCACGGCTTCCTGACCTTTCAGCTCACGCAGGATGTTTCCGACCATCTCGATGTAAACCGGCTCTTCGTCGTCCGTGTCTCTGGATGCCGGGCTGTGACTCTGAGACGAGGATTTGTCGCCTTGGAGGGAAGACTTCTTGCTGCAGTGGTTACGGACGTAGGACTCATCAAAAGAGGAGCTAAGCTGGGTGTTTGGGTCTCTCTTGGGTTTGGGTGGAGGCATCTTCCTGGATTCTTCACTGTGGTGATGGTATCGAGCTGCAGGCAAAGAGAAACAACTGAGAATCCAAACAAATCCTTACTTCTCATTCAACCATAATGTTCAGTGACTTACAAAGTCGTATTTGTCTCCCGATCAAGTAAATCTATAATCTAATAGGACTGAATGATAACACAATAACGATAGCTATCGTGATAGGTACTTGATTAATAGCAATAGAAAACGAGTCCAATAAAATGTTGATCATTTCATTGAACTCCAACTGAAATTTATTATTGAAATTTAAAAGAAAACGGACTAAGAAATGATTATATTGTAGTACTTTCTTCACCCAAATCACCCAACTCCAATGTCCAGTCAGCGTGCCATTCAGTTTGGCAGTAGTCCGCTAATGACCCAGTTCATAGAAACCAAGTTTTGGGAACAGCAGCATCAACAACGACCCGTGAGAGCTGAACACAACTGATCTGAAACCTTCGAGAGCGTGGCTCCCGAAGGTTTCAGATCATGGATGATTCAAATCTCACCTTCTGAAAGTTCTGCGCCATCTTTTGCTTCTTGATACTCTCTCTTTATGAAACCAGAGACTCCATCCACCGCCTCAGAGCTGCTGCTCAGTTTGGTGGTCGGGTCTCGCTTGGGTTTGGGTGGAGGTTGCTTGCGACTGTGGTTGGAGTCTTCCTCTCCGCCGCCGACTGAGTGAAGAGACTGGGATCGCACAGTGAAGCCTTGGGTCGGCGTGGGCAGTCGGTCCTGTGGCGCCGGCATCGTCATGAAGCCCATCCTGAAATGTTTTCCAGAGTATGCCCCATCTGAGGCCGTGGCGACGTCTTCTCCAATCCTGGAAAAGACCAGGAGAATGTTTGATTAGTGCAGTCACCTGAAAAGATTCAGTCAAGCATCAGTAGAAAGGAGTAAGAGGAGATTTGTTTTAATTCAAGAGGACAGGGATCCATTTCTCAATGTGGTGGGAGATGAGGATTAAAATGGCCTGTAAAGTCAGAGTCTTTGATCGCTAGTGTCCTGCAGCTTTTAGGTGCAGGACACTGCACCTAATCTATTTATTTGATTAAGGTGAGTTAAAGCAGAGACACAGCTGTAGTATCCCAGGTCCACTAGGGCTGGCGTTGGAGACTATAGGCATAAACATAGGGTTCATTTACACCAAACCTGTTAGGTCTGCTTTCATCAAACTCTAGTTCATTTGTCTAGAAAGTTCATTTGGAAAGGAATGAATGTGTAATCAAACTTTGGTCAAGAAAAGCTAACTCTGGTCCGCCTACAAACCTCGGTCTGGGTTCAGTTGAAGTGAACTCTAGTTCGGTTTGAATACATATGTGAACGCCAAGCGGACTGGAGACCGCTACAAAAGCAGAAATCTGATTCCAGCGCAGGGCATTCTGGGTAGCCTAGCACTAGCGGGAGAAATGGCTCCTGGTCTTTTGCTGAAGACAAAAGAAAAATCCTCCAACCGCTAAAATCTGACGCCTCTCCATGGTTGTTTACATTTCTCGTAGAAGGAAGTTGCTCTCAGCGTCTTCGGAGGTTTTCATGTTGTTTCCTTCAGTGGTTCTTGGTGCAGCGCCCCCACACAAGATTGCTCAAGTTCTGTTTTAGACTGAGATTGATCACTGAACTAGTAAAATGTCTTAATGTAAACAAATCAAATTCTGCGCCCTCATGTTATTCATCAGAACTAAACTTTCACCTCTTTCTGTTTCCAACATCTGAAAAACTCTGGTCAGTCGTCTGTAATCTGACAGTTTTATCCTGAGTCAGCCAGTCAAATCATTTAAGTCTCATAATCAAAAAACACTGGAAATTTAAGGAGAATCGAGACACAAGATGTTCAGTTTAAGACTTGCCAAGAGAACCTGCCTCTTCTGATGGTCGAAATCCTAGCATCTCAAAATAAAGTGTGATGAAGTGAAACCTTTAAACATTAAACATGATCGTCTGAGTTACAAAACTGCCTGTTTACCTCTTGATGGCCTCTTCTTGCCGTCTCTTCTTCTGGTGTTTCTCCTGCAGGTAGGTCCAGTTGGTCTGGTTCCGAACGCGGTCGCTTTCTCTGGCGATGTCGGAAGCGTTTTGGATCACCAGACCGTCGTAGGTTCGAAGCGCGCTGTCCTCCACGTACTGAAAGAACCTCCTGAAGGAAGACGCCTCTTCCTGAGAGGTCATGACTCCCCACGGATCTGAGGACGAGGAGAGAAGGTCACCCACGGGTCGGACTTTTAGCTCCACCTGGTTCTGTGGCTGACAGCTGACCGGTGACATTCAACTAAACCTAGAAAACTCAAGTAGAATGCTAGAAAGTCTGAGCATTTCTGAAACACAGACTATGAGATCCAATATGGCCGCTCCTCATATCCATGTTAGTAATCTGTAGCGAAAACATGTTTATTTTACAAGAAGACCTTCTTGTAACAGTGCGTCTAAAATCAGTGCTAAATGAAGTGAATGCAACTTCAAGTTGAGAAAATTAAAAGTTGTGTTTGTGTGTGGAAAGTAAAACTCAATACCAGCTACAAATTGACACTTTTCAGAATAAAGTTTGTGGTTCTGATTTTCCTGAAAAAATGAAATTTATAATGTCTAATTATTTTATCTCATTTACTAACAAAACTATCTTCACTATTTAAAATTTCAGTTCACTTTTTTAACTATAAAGGCTTTTTATTCGTTTATTTGGGCTGCCAGTCGGTCTAAAAAGGTCATTTCCAAATAACTCAAGTCCATTTTTCTGTGGAGAGAAATCAGGGAACATTTTAAAAAGTTGCTGATCCTCCTTTTCCCAGAGAGTTGATGGAAAAAGTTTCCACAGAGTTTGTGTTTTAGGATTACTTTGTAAATAATAAAAGAACCAACATTGGAAAAGATGAGCAACAAAAACAAAAACTGCAGTGGAAAAACAGGACGAAGAGTTTGTTCCTTGAAAACAGCTTCACTTCCTGCTTGTTTAGCTTGATTCTGAATTCAAACCCGTTCTCACCAGAACCAGAGTCGGACCGTAAGCTGGTTTCTGATGCCCTAAATTCCTCAGAATGTTTGATTCTCTGATATTTAACGCTATATATATAACTGACTGATGCACTGTTAAACGTACAGATCAATAAACCATCTGAAGGACCTTCAGTTCATGCTGTTTGGTGTCTTTCTGAATCCCTCTGCTCTCCTTCCCCTCCCCCAGCCCTCTGTCTCTCAGCATCCTTCTAAAAATGGAAGAGAGAGTCAGCCAGCGGTAACCTAGCAACAGCAGCATCTCTCAGAGGAGCATGATGTAATGCCTCCTTGTGAGCGGCTGATGAAGGAGAGCCGATGGAAGGAGGAGGAGAGGGACAGATGTTCCTCCTAACCCACTGGCGGGTCGATGTTTGGAAGACGGAACATCCTGCCGCTCCACCGCGACGCCTCGTCTGCTGCTGATTCAATAACGTTCAGACACCAAGTCGATTCATTTACGTAGCGTCTCTCCATCAACCGCCTGCTGCAGCCCAGAGACCTGAACTCGACTCTGCTCTGGGTTCTGGTTCCTGACGGGTCTGCGCTAATGCATTAAGGAGCTGAGAGTCACATAATCTGCTGAATCTGAAATTCACAGCAGAGAGAATCCTGAGACGAACTGCTGCAGGAAACACAAGGAAGCAAAACTGCAGAAATATCTGCTAAATGTCAGTTTCTAAAGGTCCTGCATAGATTCCACCTGCGACCCAAATCTGACTGGTTCTGGAGAAAGTTAGCAAGAACTTAAATGAACAAAGAAACCAGCAGCTGAAACAGTAGTAGGTCCAGTTCACATTGTATGGCGTTTGGATCTGGTTTACTGATCTCAGTTTTAATTTTCTAAATGACTGTAACTTCTTCAAAGAGCCTCAGAAACCGAGTTACTGTCTGGACAAACAGAACCCTAAACAGAACCGAACCAAAAACTAAAGAGCTTAGAAGAAAAACCAAGACTAGCAAACAAGAGCAAGAGAAAACAGGCTGACGGACGGACGACTCGTCAGATCCCAGTCGGTCACTTCAGATGACCGACCGCTCACCATGATTCTTGCTCTGGTTCTGTTGTCGGTTTCCTCCTGTGAAAAGGAAGTTGTTTGTTCCGACTGTCACCACATGCTTGGTTTCAGGTTAACGACTCTTCCTTAGGGAGTTTCCTATCAGTTTGTAAAACATCCTGATTGTGTCTTCCTTCTTTAACATGAGTGTCAGATTGGACAGAGTGCCTTTAGTTTCAGTCTGTCTACATAACTGGGTTGTACTGGCACAAATTTGAGTTATTGTGAATTTATGTGTGGAAATGAACTGAACCTGCTTTTATGTTGAAAGGACAGACTGTTTTGGATTGAATGGATGAATCTGAACCATCACTCAATGAAATCTTGTTTTAGTCCAGTGGTTCTCTGGTTTCATTCTGGGACTATCCCAGTTTCTGTCCCAAGGTGCTCTGGTTTTAGCCTGATGGTCAATTTGTCATATTGCTGGTTTCTGCCTGGTTCTTCTCTATTTTCGGTTCTTTGGTCTTTGAGTTTTAGTCCTTTGGTTCTCTGGTTTTGGTTTGTTGGTCTGTTGGTTTTATACCTGTTGTTTCCAGGTTTTAGTCCCATGAGCCTCTGGTTTTAGACCTGCTGATCTCTGGTTTTGGTTTGGTGATCCATTGGTTTTATTTCTGGTTTCAGTCCAGTAGTACCATGGTTTCTGTGCTGTTGTTTCCAGGTTTTAGTCCCATAAGCCTCTGGTTTTAGACCTGCTGATCTCTGGTTTTGGTTTGGTGATCCATTGGTTTTATTTCTGGTTTCAGTCCAGTAGTACCATGGTTTCTGTGCTGTTGTTTCCAGGTTTTAGTCCCATAAGCCTCTGGTTTTAGACCTGCTGATCTCTGGTTTTGGTTTGGCGGTCCATTGGTTTCAGGCACAATGGGCTCTGTTGTCAGTCCTGTGGTCTTCTGGTTTCTGTTCTTTCACTTTCTGGTTTTGGTTTGCTTTAAAAATGTTCATCAGGAACCCATATGATATCACGTCATATTGGATCACATCTAATCAGGCGGCCATGTTGGATCACGCCTGGGTCATTTCCTGTCTGCAACATTTCATGTTTGTTTTTGTTCACCTAATTTATTCCTCATACCCGTTTCAAAATAAGAACCTATTTTACATTTATATATTTTTTATTTTGTTCTGCTTTCTGCTGAAAGATGGCGGCCATGTTGGAGGGAAATGGTTCTGGGTGGGAAGGAGCCGGATGTGTTTTGACTTTATTGACACTTCATTCTATTCACATCAAGGTGAAGTAAATGAGTGGAGCAGGCAGACATGTTGAAGACGAGAAGGCTTACCTGAGGACCAGCGAGGACTCACACTCCCTCCATCCCTCCTTCAGTCCTCCCTCTGCTCAGATGGAGTGATGGAGCTTCCTGATGGCCGGAACTCAGAGGAAACGATGACTCTGATGTTTTTCTGCGGCAGCGATAATCCACCCTTCAACACCTCCTGCTGTCACAGCCTCCTCCTCCCCTCCTTTCCTCCTCTCCTCCTCTCCTCCGTCCTGTCATAAATCCTCACGGCTCTCAGCCTTTGGCCGCGCACGCAACGGTCGGCTCAAGAAGCAGGAGGCTGAAACCACGGCAACCTGACAGCATCCTCAGCCTGCTGGCTCCTCCTCCTGCTGACGGTAGCTCGGTGTGTGTGTGTGTGTGAGAGTGTGTGTGTGTATGATGAGGTCACATGGTGTTTCTTCACCACCGTGTGATGTCACAGCTCTCTGATTTTCTGACCAGTGATTCAGACCCAGGAACTGGACTCGGTTCGGTTCCTGTTGGATCAATGAGTGAAGAAGAAGTGAACATTTATCGTATCGTTTATCATTAATCGCAATGAATTTCTTACCATGATAAGATTTTGATTTAGTTTTTATATGATAAATTCGAAATAAAACTGTCTGTATTGTCAGGATTTTACAAGTTTTTAAAACTGTTTGTTCAATAAAAGTGCATTAATACATATCAATTTATCTGAAAATATAATTAAATACAGTTTCTGTCAGAACTTACTTAAGAAAGAAGCAATAAATAACTCTTATTGTCACTTTTATCATTATGACAACAGTACCACAAAATACTGTGATCAAACTTTTCACCTATAGTGAAACAGTCCTAACGTCAACAGAACCAGAACCAGAACCAGAGTGATTCTATCACTAAACTGCACATAACCACTGCTTTTAATTTTCACATTTACTGAAACACAAGCAGTGAACAAAATAGTAAAACTAACAGTTTTGTCAGGGTTTTAAACGTCATTATATGGATCTAATGATAAATCAAAATTCTTAACTTGACAAGAAATTTATCACAATAAATGATAAACGATGCGATAAATGAAATCAGACGCTTTAGAGCCATTTCTGTCCAGAAACATCCCCGTTCATCTGCTGGTTCTGGTCTGGATTCCTGAGGGAACCAGTTGCTCAATAACCAGTTGGACCAGTTGGACCAATCAGTCTCATTCAATGACTGATTTACTGAAATTATTCTGCAGATCTTCATGAGTTTTTTTAATTCAGAACCAGCAGCTGAAAAAGTATATTTTACTGATAAATGTAACCTTTGTGCAGGTCCAGTTCATTCTCTTCAATCCTACATGATCACATCACTTTCACAAAACCTCAAAAACTAACATGTTCATGTTCCTGAAATGATTCCAGAGTATTTAGTTCCATCTGGACAGAAAGAGAATCATAAACATGAAACAAACATAAATAAAATTTTTAATAATGAGTGCTGCACCTTTATGAACTTTATGTTTTAACCATCATAACTTCTGCAGTCTGAGTTTTTCTAACCCTGTTGCTGATTTTGCCTAATTGACCAAAGGGTCAAAAAGCACTCAGGACATCAGCAGATATTAAACAGCACATTGTTGTACCGCAATGCATTCTGGGTACAGAGTAAATGTAATGTGCTGCACTGCGTCACTGGTGGAGAGAATGAGGAGCACCAACAAAAAAGCTCTCAGAACAATTTATGGGTATGAATTTTAACATATATTTGTTTAATTAGCATCTCTGGTTGTTTGTTATTGTGAGCGTATTTTTCTGTAAACCTCAGTTTTCGTTTGTTTGTAGAACCTTTCACAGTTCAGAAACCACAAAGTGTTTTACCAAAATAAGAAATAAAACCACAGAAGATCAACTGAAGCAGAGATAAAACAGAACATGTGACATAAAACAAGACAAAACTGATTAAAAACAAACTGAACAAATGTGTCTGCAGATGCTTTTTAAAACTATTAAGAATATTAAAGAATACATGAAGAGAGGAAATGAAACTGCTGTGTATACAGACTTCAAAATAAGAGCATGAACATCTAATTACTTGAGGAATTCAGTCGATCAACATAAACGTCCAAATTTATTCAACTGAAATTTAACAAACAGCCAAATTAGAACTAAAATTTACCTGGAAAATTAAAGCTGAAGGCGCTAAACGTTTTCACAGAGCTAAAATGCTAAAGAAAAAATTAGCTCTGTCGTTAGCGCATTAGCAGATTAGCAATGGTTTACACACTGTTGCCCAAAACAAACTTTTACTGTCCTGAACCTGATAAGTTGATCTATTTCATATAATAATTGATTGTTTTCTTTGTTTCTGGGTTTAATGGGATCATGAGTCGCTCTTTCACGGCTCGGTGTTGGACTTTAACTGGACCTGTTTGGGTTCAAGTCAAACTCTCAGATTTTTGCTGCTAAAGAAAATAAATAAAGACTCAATAATAGACTCTGTGTGTGAAGAATGTTCATCCTCAACACAGAACCGGTCAGATGGTTCTGATCGGGTTCATTAAGGACAGGTGAACTGAGGTTCTGAGGTTCTGGTCGGGTTGGTTCTATCGGTACCGTGATGGATCAGATGAGGATGAACTCCTTCACATCTCCTCCTTCTGCTTCCTTGCTGCCATTTACCCTTGCTGGTCACGTGACTTCATACCTTTTGGTGAGCGTGACATCAGAGTGACGTCACTCTGATTTGACCCAATGAGTTTGACTTCCTGTAGTCACGTGACTGTCACCTCTGGTGAGATTATATAACTTCAGATACAGTTTATTGTGATTTTCATTTAATGACACACTGGAAACAAACATATTATATTATATTATATTATATTATATTATATTATATTATATTACAGTAAGAGAAGTGTGATTAATCTTGAGGACCAGCCTGTAAAAATGCCTCATCACATAAAAGGTCACGTGATTTAATTGGTGTTTAATTAATAAATTAACTAACTACGTAATTAATTTAGTTAATTAATCAAACTGAACGTTCTCCTCTCAGCTTCTCTCTGACTCCATCACTGGAGACCCTCAGGACTCCGTAATGCGCATGCGCCGCGTTCTGCAGCAGTCCGTGCGCTGCCGTGTGTGGGTGAGTCAGCGCGCATTCTTTTACGTGCGCGCGCGAGAGAGAGAGTGTTTGTGTGTGTGTGTGTGTGTGTGTGTGTGTGTGTGTGTGTGCTGGGCTCCAGAGCGAGCATCGCTGACAGACCCAACGGATCGCTGCAAGCGCAGATTAATTAGCCCGGTTCGGATCAGCCCGGCGCCGCACCAGCATGTCGTCCGCACCAGAAGCCCAGAACCAAGAACCGAACCAGGAGCCGCCGAAAGAGACGAACGTGGAGCAGAAACCGGAGGAGAAAGAGGCGCAGGGGGAGGAGAAGGATGCGGCGAAGGAGGAGGTGAAGGTGGAGGAGAAGGAGGAGAAAACGGAGGAGAAGAAGAAAGAGGAGGAAGAGGAGAAGGACAAGAAGAAGAAGAAGAAGGAGCAGAAAAAGGAGGAGAAGAAAGAATCATGGAGGGATTTCATCTACAACCCGCGGACCGGAGAGTTCCTGGGCCGAACCGCCAGCAGCTGGGGTAAGAGGCGGCCTGAGCCGCGCGCCAGGCTCGGTTCTGACCCATTCAACCGAACCGAACCGAAGCTCGGCATGGTGTCTTCATTTATCAAAGGTTCTGCTGCTGCTGCTGCGGCCCGAACCGAACTGAGCCAATATAAAGAGTTAATGTTTAATGATGTCAAATATGTGCAGATTGTTTTCACGGTACCGGTTTAATGGACCAGTCCAGATTAATGGACCAGTCCAGATTAATAAACCGGTCCAGAATATGAAACCAGATCAGACTCCCAGTAAAACCAGTTCAGCTCTGAGTTTCACCATCTTCTGACCTAAATGTTTAAACGTTGATCAAAATAAACCAAAATAAAAACTTTTCAGGATTTTTCTGTTTTCTTTCCTCATAACCTTTTTACCAAAATACTTATTTTGTAATTTAATGAATTAATTCACAAACCTAAAGCTTTAATTTACTAAAAATATTTTTGTTTCAATTTAAAGTGAAATGTTTTGCCAGAGGAAATAAAAAAGTGAACTTATTTTCCTGCAGTGTTTCATTTTGTTGCAGCTCCTTCCTGTTGCCGTCCTCCATTAATAGAATTAAATTACAATAATAACACAAATACAAAAAAATTATAATAATTTTTGGTCCCAAAAATAATTTCGGATCCGGAACATTTATACGGGTCACAGAGAGTTCAGGAGCCGGAACCAATTTAGTGTCCCGAACGACCGCCAGGGGGCAGCAGTGAGTGAAGGTCAAAACAGACCGGATCCGGTTTGGAATCCAATCTGATGGAAAATTGATTCAAACGATGAACGCAGCAATTAGAACCAGTTTAACGTCAGAAGAACTTCACAGATCGGCAACAGATTCCTGCGACTGTCCGACAGGAAGTTCAGGAGAGAAGCAGGAAGTGAGACAAAGTGGAGGCAGCTGCTCTGGGAGAAAATACAAACTAAAATCTTTTGCAAAAAAAGCATTTTAAGGGCTCAGAAGAAAATCGCGAAAGAGTGAAAGGTTGATGTTGTTGTTTTGAGTTCATATTCTCACCTGTGAGAATCAGAACCTGAATCTTTCCTCTGTCATTATCACTTTGTTCCGTCATCATCTGCTCTCTGCTGGACACCACCAGATTTCTGGACTGTCTGTTTCTGCGGAAATGTTTAAAATTGGCCTCAGGTTATTGTTTTTGGTTCATCTGCTGCCTGTGTTTGTTTGACGGCTCAGTTTACTCCAATCAAACCAACTGACAGCACATTGAAGGCTCGGTCAGCGCTGTCTGAACATTTACTGCATAACTGCTCCCTGCAGATGGATTGTAAAGTTGATATGTTCTGCTTCATGCATTATTCAGGCAATAATGATGAGATATTTTACTAATGTGTCAGCAGTTAAATCAGTCAAATCGATTCTCAGTAAACCAGAGTTAAATGTTGCTTTCAGCGGATAACGGCTGCAACGAGACACTTACTGTCAGCTCATAACTGAACACATTTCACATTATATAAAAACATTCAGTTATTTTCCTTTTTATTTCAAGCATTTGAAATTAACTCTTCTTCATGAAAGAAAAACAAAAATGGAGTTGCATCAGATTTCAGCGGTTGGAGGATTTCTCTTTTGTTTTTAGCTAAAGACCAAGAACCATTTCTTCCGCTAGCGCTAGGCTAGCAAGTTTGTTTTGACTGTATTTACCCAGAATGCCCTGTGCTGTAGTCCACTTCCTGCTTCTTCTGCTTAGCATTCGAACCAAACCCAGACTAAGGTTTGTAGGTAAACCTGAGTTCGATTAGCATTCACACCTCACCAACCGAACCGGACTTTCCAGGCAGACGGACTGGAGTCGGATCAGAGCCGGTGGGAGTGCAGCCTTAAGTTACATTAACAACAGAGCTATTGCTACCATATGTGATGTTTTTCATTGTAGTCTGAAAAAATTCTATTTGTGTTATTAAATCGGGTTGATAGCCGATAGTTTTCTAATGTCTGCAGTCTGAACCGTCGTGTCACATTTTATGAAACATGCGTCATAATTACTGCAGCAGAAGAAGACAGACAGTAAATCTGCACATGAACAATGTCTGAAAATGATAATAATAAAGTGATGAAAGAAGTCTGAGTCAGTGAACGCATCACGTACCAACCTCCTGGTCCAACTCCATAACCAGACAGAACCGGGTCAGAAGCTGCTGTTTGTTGTCGTAATACAGAAGTTTAATTGCTATTGGATTTAATTAGTACAACGAATGAAATCAGATATCAGCAAAAAATATGAATTGAGCATCAAGACCTGCTGTGTTTGTAGACTTAGTTACCAAATGAGTTAATTTAGTCTAACCTCTGGGAGCAGAAAGAAAAAATGATTTTTGAAATGTGTTAAATATGCATAAACAGGCATTAGTGGTGTAGAAGAACCTCATTGGGTTTGTGATGATTTGAGACAAAGGATGAGATGAATGGAAGGATAAAAATATTAAATTTATCCTGTTAAGTATCACAACATCAAAAAGGAGAACTAATCTTTTGGAAGGGATTTTTGAGGAGTCGATTCTTTTCTCAACTGGATGCTTGTGCTCCTTTAATACTAACTAAGTCAAATAAATAAAGTCTTTATTGTCATTGAACAGTCCTGTGCACACAGGAGCAATGAAATTAGGGCTGCTAACACTTTCACTTCCTGTTTGTTTCTGCAGATGTAAACAAAGAAATGTTTGATTTTTTTCCCTCTAGGTCTCATTTTCCTCTTCTACCTCATCTTTTATGGCTTCCTGACGGGAATGTTCATCCTCACCATATGGGTGATGCTGCAGACGCTGGATGATGCTGTTCCCCGGCACCAGGACCGTCTGGCCTCTCCAGGTGACCCCACTGCCACTGCCAGCCTCTGCAAGATGCTGCAGGATGCTGCATAACGCTGCATAACACTGCAGGATGCTGCATAACGCTGCATAACACTGCAGGATGCTGCATAACGCTGCATAACACTGCAGGATGCTGCATAACGCTGCAGGATGCTGCATAACGCTGCAGGATGCTGCAT
>CAEFZX010008875.1:19395-32259 GCA_903066825.1 Alfaro cultratus
GCTGCATAACGCTGCAGGATGCTGCATAACGCTGCAGGATGCTGCATAACGCTGCATAACACTGCATGATGCTGCATAACGCTGCAGGATGCTGCATAACGCTGCAGGATGCTGCATAACGCTGCATAACACTGCATGATGCTGCATGATGCAGCTGTGTTCTCTCTGACTTCATGCGTTGCTTCGTTTCAGGTCTGGTTGTTCGTCCTCACGCTATTGAGATTTCCTACAACCGCTCGGATCCAACTAAATACAACCCGTACGTCCAGCAGCTGCACGACCTTCTGCAGCGTGAGTCAAACCCACATTCGCCATGTTTTAGAGCACATGTGTCAAACTCAAGGCATGGGGGCCAAATCTGACCCGCCAGAGCCTTTTTTCGTGGCCCTGCAGCCTCCAGAGGGGAGACATAAAGAAAACCTTCAAGATAACAATTGTGTACCTAATGGTTGAGTATTATGTGTTTTCCAGGCACATTATACCATTTTACAGCAGGACCAGGTGACAATGTTACTTTTATGACTCAAAGACATCTTCCTTCCTAATTTAACGCCTTGAAATTGGCCCCTGTCTCTTTAAAAACTCCCTTTCTTTCTGAAGCTCTGCCTTCAGGAAGTCGTCCTACTAATCTGTTTTTACCAGCGTTGCTCTGAGAAGCAGCTCCTATAATGAGCTCAGCTTTTCCACCAGGTGTTTGCTAATTGCTCCTGGCTAGTTTGAAGGAGTTGAGTGGGGGAGGAGCAGCGCCTCCAAGGCGGGGCTAGGCCCACCCAGGCGATTGAAGAGATTGAAGAATTTCTCAAACATGCAGGAAAAAATGAAAGCAAGACTGCATATTTTTGATGAGGGAATAACATTATACCATGACTGAAAGATTCAAAAGGAGATTCTACATAAAAATCCCTTTTAAATACTATCTAATAAATAAAAGCCCGTTTCCTGTTTGCAGAGTACAACGACAGCATCCAGGAGGGGAACGACTTGTGCCTGGTGGGCGAATACACGGACCAGGACGACCAGCCCAAGAAGAAGGTCTGCCAGTTCAAACGCAGCAATCTGCGCCAGTGCTCCGGTTTGCCGGACACCAGCTTCGGCTACGCCGAGGGGCAGCCCTGCGTCATCATCAAGCTGAACCGGGTCAGTACAGAACCAGCATTAACTCAGGGTAGTTTAAATGTTTCTGTGAGCAGCTTTAATTCACTCACATCATTTCAAAGCTCTCAGATTTTAACACAAAAATCAGCTTTTATTGCTGAGTCATGGAGATAAAAACAAAGTCTATACCATCTTTTGTCAGCAGAGGGCGCTGCAGTTATTTGTACAACTCATTCTAAGAAAAAATTTAATTAAAAGAATTAAGTGTTAAAAGAATAAAGTCACAATAAGAGAATGGAGTCATATTCCCACTTTATTTATGCATTATTTACTTTATTCTAATATTAAAACATCTTTATTGTAGTATTTTAATGACTTTATTCTCATACAACTTTATTCTTGTAACATTGTGACTTTATTTTGCATTATTACGACTTTCTTTTTGTATCATTACAACTTTAATATGGCAATAATGGATTTATTTGTGTATTATTACTACTTTAATTTCATACTATTATGACTTTATTGTCATATTATTGTGATTTTATCCTTGTATTATTATGACTTTTTGCGACTTATTTTGAATTTATTTTCATACAACTATTCTTGTTTTATTGTGACTTTATTATTGCTACATTATTTTCTTATTATTTCAACTTTTTCCTTGTATTTTTACGACTTTATTCTTGTATTGTGAAGTCATTTGTGTTTTGATATGAATTTATTCTCGTAATTGAGTTGAATTACTTTTTTTCTGAGCCACATTCAATCAGATGTTTTAACATTATTTTTTTCTCTTGGGATAAAGGGATTGTTCATGCAGACTGAACACCAGGAAGGACATAAAAATGATACAAATTGTAGTTTTTTTGATAACCTGAAAAAAATATTAAAAGAAACTCATCATTGTTTAGTTTATCATGGAGCTTTAGCTGTTAGATTTCTAATAAATAAAAAAGCAATAACTTCGTTTGTGTCTGCAGGTCATCGGACTGAAACCTGAAGGAGATCCATACATCAACTGTACCGCCAAGGTAACGGCCTAACATCAATCCCATCATGCACCTGTGAAGGTTTTTGTGTGTAGATGTTTAGTTTCAGCTGTGAATGAGCACAGAAACAGAATCAGTCTGTTTTCTGCAGAGAAACACCCCTCTGCAGATGATTTACTTCCCGCCTGAAGGTCGTCTGGATAAGATGTTTTTCCCGTACTACGGCAAAATCGTTCACGTGAGTAAAGGCCGTTTGCTTCTCACATGCACAGAGGAACGGAAAACGATCGTAGAAATCTAAATTCATGACTTTATGACTCTAGATTATTTATTTTGCACCATTTTTCTGAAACTTTTCAGAAAAAAAAAATCTCATTGGGTTCAAAAGTCTTTCTTGCAATACCCTGAAGTGGCCACTTGATGTCGCCACTGTTTACTATGAAAGCTTGTTTGAGACAGCGAAGATATTTTATTATGTTGTTATAATTTAATGAAATGACTTCCACTTTATAGTGCATTATTTGGGTAAAAGTATTGAGTTACTTGCCTTCATGTGTACATGAGTGCTGATCCATTTTTGATCAAAAAGATTTAATATGAGGTTGGAAATAGTTTCAGATCTGCTCAGAAGGTTTCCATAAGGTTGTAGGGAGTGTTTTTAGGAATCTTCACTTTTCTCCCAGAAGGCTATTTGTGAGGTCGGACACTGATGTTGGACTAGACGGATTTGGGTCGTAGAAAACAATCCATTTTTTTATTACATACTCCTTTCAGTTGTTTGCTGGAAGGGAAAAAAGGCAGAAACGTTTGTTTTCATTTGCAAGGTGAGACCAATATAAAATTATTGTTTTTTTTTTAATTAAAATATCACAACAACCACATATTAAAGAATATTATCTTAGATTAAAAAGAAAATAATGATGTGATATTTTCTTGGGGCTGCTATGACTTTTCCAGGGAGAGCTACAGCGCCCCCTAGCGCCTCCACTGCCCCAAACAAGAAGAGAAGAAAAAGTCCAGATCAGCAGAGAGCCATCCAGAAGTCAGGAAGAAAAGGGATTAACTGGCTATAGTTCAACTTGAAAGAAAGTTTTGATTGTTCTTTGAATGAAAATATTAACCCAGAAGAACCTGCTGGTTATCAACCCAACATCATCAGAAACAGATAGAAAAAGCTAGAGTTGTTTTATTAGACACATTTTTGCACCTTAAACCAAATTAAACTAGATAAAATGTGTCATCCGTGTTTTGTTTAGCTGATTCTGTCCTCACTTGGCAGATTGCTGGTGCTGCCGGGTCGGTGTGAACCGAACCAGAACGTTTACCTCTGACTCCTCTTGTGTCTGCAGCCTGATTACGTCCAGCCGCTGGTGGCCGTCAAGCTGCTGCTAACTAAGGACGACTACAACGTGGAGCAGACGGTGGAATGTAAAGTGGAGGGATCCAACCTGCGCAACAGCGACGAGCGGGACAAGTATCTGGGTCGGGTCACTTTCCGGGTCAAAGTGTTTCAGTAAACGCTTGGTGCAATTTTACAATGAAACTAATTTTAAATTCAGGAAACTTTTAGCCCAGACCTGATCTACTCCTACAAGTCTGAATCAACTGGATCCAACAATCAAATCTGGACCGCTGAGGTTTATTGACACACTGCCAGAACCTCCGCAGCATCCTTGTGGTTCAGCCCAGTTTGGCAGATAGCTCACCCGTTTCTGTTATGCGTAGCTTAAAGAAGAAGAGCTGCGGTGGATCCTGTTGAGGCGCTGGGAGCAGATCAGGTCTGATGTGGAAGCATGTGAGCCCAGAGCACATCAGTGTGTTGTTTTTAGACTTTTCTATGTTAGTGAGATAATTAAAAAGTATCTGATTCCTATTGTGAGTCACAGGGCAGCGCAGCAGAGTCCGCCTGAGACAGCAAACACTTCGGTCCCTGTTTCATTAAAAGTCACATGGTCTAAAATCAAAGAATGCTGCAATATTTTCCATAATTCTGACCGGAATGTTCTGGTTCTGCAACAGCTGAAACAGATAATTCAGACATACAGTAGGAAAGTTCCACTTCTTAGCAACTTTCTTTAGATAAAGTCTCAGAATGAACATTAACATTACAAATCCATAGAAATAACAATAATTGTGTTTCTAACCAGTGAATAAAAAACTTGGTTTAGAGTCTGGTGTGAAAAGCAAACCACCTCAGTTCAGGTTAGCAGGTCAGCAGAAATGGTGCTACAGGATGAACCGAGTCCTGAGTTATTGCAGCTGATGCTAACGCTGAATGCTAATGGACAGTGTCAGATTGTAGTCTGGTTTTCTTGGAGTTGAGTTGATGGAAATGCAACCCAGTGCAGTTGGTAGTCTAAACCTGACCCTTACCTGACAAAATGAATTTAGAGGAAGCTAAGCGTGCTAAATATTTTCAAAGTTAGCAAAAGCAGTGAAGTGCTAACCAAACAATTTGCTCTCATATTAACATATTAGCAGATTAATGGAAGTGATAAAAGGCTTCATCCAACCACTAACCACAAGTGACAGGAAACGTTGTTCTTGTTGAGAATTTCCCCAAAAATTGTGGAATAATTTTGAAATTCTGCCAGTATCTAAAAATTTATGAGCTCAATTTTAACTTCAGCAGGCAGATAAACAAGAATCCTAACAAAATTAAAAAAATAGACTTTGGCAAGACTTCAGTAGGTTATCCTGCCTGGAGGAATGTGCTTGTTGGACCAGGGTTCAAATACCGGACGAGCCCCCAAGTACTGCCAGCTTAGCTCAGGTCATGAAGAAGGAAATCAGTACTGACTCTAGGTGACACTAGTTAGTTTACGTTACAATGAAACATCAGATGTTGTCACTTGTTTACATGTGCAGATTTCTGAAGATGGGAACAGAAAACTAGTGAATCAAATCAATCATGAAGACAAAGACCTAAAAGAGGGCGACTCCAGAGCCAAACCATTTCCAGCCAGCTGTTGGATCACAGATGGGAAATAAATATCCCACTTCCAGGATCCTACTGGCCCATTCAGACTAATAGTGACACTATATTTATGAGTAATAGCTACCAAAAATTATTTATTGACCATTAAGAAGTGACTTCCACTGCGCTGCCCTTCCCCCATCCATGGAAAATTTAGCAAAAGAAAGATTTAAACCTAATACAGTTATTATTTTAGCAGATTTCATTATTTATCTATTTATTTCTCAGATTTGTGAGATCATACTCATCAAATGTAATTTTTTTGTTCTGTTTATCAGCCTGTACAGTTTTTAAAATGTGAACTACGTGTGATTGTAATGAGTTTTTGTGTGACCATCAAACACCATCAAACGTATCAGCAGAGTTGCAATTAGAGAAAAGCTGTTATGGCATCACTGCTGTTTAAATGTGCTGTGAAATCTTTTGTTTTCTTCACAATTACAGAGAAATAAATCGCTATGAAAAACATAAAATGACCTGATGATGATGTTGCTGAAAAATAAATGATGAATCAACTCTGCTCTAAATAAATTATACATCTTCTAAAATGTGCTCCCTCGTTCTTTAACACTAATGAGTCTCAACATGCTTCAAAGTTGTGCGATGATTTATTTGGACAGGACAGCAACTTACTCTCCTGGATTCCTGTGAATAAAAAAGGGGCGGAGCCTCACAGAGACACTAATCAGCTAGAAAAACACTTCAGTTGTTTCGACTCCATTTTGAAGAAAGATGAACTGATTCAGGTGAGAGTTACTTCTTGTTTTTTCAGTCTTAAGCACTTTGTTCATATATTGATCTAAAACTGATTGGATACAACATCTTTTGGACCAATCAGAATCCAGATCAGCTTTAAGTCTCAATGTTTTGATTTGCTCTTTAGTTCAGGTCTTTGTCAGCTGGAGATCTGACTGATGAAGAAAGTGTGGAAGTCAAAACTTCAGAGACATAAAACTGATTGATGCACGTTTCACTGTTACCACAAACTGAATCTGGAGAAAAAGACTTTTCACATTTCTATGAGGATTTACTTAAACCAGGAGACAGACTACAAAAGGTAAGAAGATTTCTCCGAGCGGGAACCCTGGTCAGACCTGTTTACCTTGATTTTTTTAATTATGAGATCATTGTAGCTGAGATAACACTGAGGTTAAAGGAATTTGTTTTGATCTGCTCTGAAACAGGAACAGACAGGTTATGGTTGACTAGGAGATTTTCTGCGTAAAAACAAAACAAAGTTAAATGTTAAAATCATTAACTGATTCAGTACAAAACAATGTACAGGTGTGAAAGTGTCATTCATTTCATGTTCTGCTATTGAACATCCACCATAAGGTAAATATGGTGGATATATACAAAGTAAAATACAAATGTTGCTAAAAAAGAGAAATCACGAAATAAAAGTAGAAGGATTTAAGTGCAAACTTCACACAACGCTTACAAGACATTCTTCTGCTTTCTTCTCCTACACAGGAGAAGATGAGTCCTGAGTGATGGTGCCGCCAGCAGCTGTCATAGTTCATATTTTAACACTTTTAATTAGAACAATGTGAAGCCGCCACAGTAGTTTAACAAATAAAACTGATTCCCAAAAACACCACATTGTTTCTGCAACTGAAGGACAGAGATGCTGTTGCCCTACAATGCCGCTGAGAATCATTCTAATGTTCTAACTTCAAGGTCCATCTCAGCTTTGTTCAGCTTTGTTCTCATGTTACCAATGTTTTGTTGAGGATCATTTTTGTGCCATGACTGAGTTCTGTTAGAGCCTGAGGGCGGTCGCCTGTGGAGGAGGGGCCATAGGATCATTTTTTCCCTCTATTTAAGAAAAAACTCAAACAGGCCAACAGAGGGTTTTTCGATCCTATACTAATAGCACTTTTGATCATGGGAAAGCAATGACCTTTGGGTGATTCATTGTTATTTAATCTCATTAATCGTCATTTCCACCAAACTACTGGGAAAGACTCAAACTTAGCCATATGTAGAAAAATTGAGTTGTTGTAAACAGTCATGTAGGATGCAAGAGTCCAGAGTACTGTGTCATATGATATCTGTGTGAATGCCAAACTGACTTTAAATGATACGCTTTTATAAAAAATGCTGTTTTTTATAAAATGGTGGTGTTTTCTATGAATTTTCTGAATGTGACTTGTATAATGCAGATGTCTAAATAAACCTCCCACACTGACCTGATAATTTGGCCTGAGCAGGAAATGCGCTGCAAAGACCTATTTTCAAATGTTTTTTGTTTTTTTTGACATAAAGCAAGTGCCATTTTGGAGGATGAAGCATATTTAAAAACACACCCAACTTTACCCAGAATTGTTGACTGAGTGAAATGTAGGTATTTTAGTGGAAATCAAAATGGGTGTGGCCAAAGAGCTCTACAGCTCCCCCTACTGTGAAATAGGCAAAATGGTGAATCACAGAGAGATGAACATTTCTATGTAGGTAGTACTCCCTGAAGCACCAAACCAAGTCTGTTGGAGGTACGTCCTAAACCCAGCAGGAAGTCAGCTGCTTTGGGTCCATTGGTGATTTTTGGACATTTTTGACTTTTTAAACATGTCAAACTTTAACAAACTCCCCTCAGGCATTTTGATCTATCACCTTCATACTCAATTGAGGATTAAAAGTTATCAAAAATGTGAGTTTTTGTGAATGTTAAAGGGAGGCAGGGGCAGTCCTCAAAGTTTGCCTTCTCTCCAAAAAGTTTAGAAACCTCTACCTTTCTCGTTCACCTCCTTTTATTCTGATGCAGCTGGTGCCAATGAGAGGTTGAATGACAATTATCCCTTACACTGACCAAACTTAAGTTATAAATGTTATATTAAATTACTGAACATTTAAATTTAAGATTTAATTTGCAAGTTTACTGTATAAAACTGTATAGAATCACCTTCATAGTTTGATTGTTGTTACAACAGCTACAATTTGATTCTTTGAGTTTAATCTTAGTTTTTTAACTCTGTTTGTTCACAATTACATCTCAGCAAATAATTAACTATTATCAATAGTTACTTTCAAGCGTGGCCAGTTAATCCTGGCCTCCTTCTCCCTGATTACATTAAATCTGTATTGAAACGATGTTACTGGTGGAGATGTTCTTAACAGGAAGAGGGGCCCCTAAGTCAAATCCTCCTTAAGGCCCCATGCAACCTTGGGCCGGCCCTGCGTGACGAGTTAAAGCTGCTGCACAGAACATCTCTGCTGGATGCGAGAGTCAAACAGGAAGATCTAATTTAAGTGGCACTACTAGAGACAAGACATGGTGTAATATTTTACTGGGCTCTCGATGGGGAAATCAAAAGCAGCAACTTGCTCTCCTGGATTCCTGAGAATGAAAAGGGGCGGAGCCTCACAGAGAAGGTAAGCCAGGTAGAAAACCAAACACTTAAGTTGTTTAGGCTCCATTTTGTCGGGATGGAGGAGAAGAAAGAAAACCTAACTGATTCAGGTGAGAGTTACTTCTTGTTTTTCTTTCAGAGTCTTTTCAGTCTGCAACACTTTGGTTCATATGTTTATCTAAAGCTGGCCAGACTGCTCTGATACAACTGTTAAACCAATCAGAATCCAGATCAGATTCAAGTGTTTTGAACTGCAGTTTAGTTCAGATCTTTGTCAGCTGGAGATCGGACTGACGAAGAAACTGCAGACTCAATAAAACACACTGACCACATCTGCTATCACAAACTGAATCTGGTGTAAATTATTTTTCACATCTTCTTTAAACCAGCAGACTAGTAAACAGAAAGTAAAAAAACTTTCCACACCTGGATATACCTGTTTGTGTTGATTCTGTGGTTGTGATCTGGCTGTGGACAGGACAGCTGTACGGTTGAACGATTTTATTTTTTTACATTACAACAGCAGATAGAGGGAGGTTCAGTTCAGGACATGATTACAGGACTGGGATGCAGCAGGGATAATAAGGAGCAGGGCCGTTGCTAGCCATACCTGAAGTTAAACCCAGAATGACACTAATGATTTAATCCTTTATGTTCTCACAGTATCTACTTCCTGTGTTTACATTTTGTTCTCATGTTCATAGAATATCTAACCAATAAACAGACTGAATGTTCTCACCTGGTTTGTACTGAAAGGTCCAGATTTGATTGGTTTGTCCTCTGAGTGAAATAAGTTAATAAACATAAAACTGATTCTGTCCACAAGAAACAAACTAAAGGTGTTGAAACTCCCTTAAATTCTGGTTCAACAACTAAACTTCCCTGCAAGGTGTGAACAAGTTCAGTACAAACAATGCAGACAAATCTTAACATATAAGCATAAAGATTTCACACTAAGCTTTAATCTAAACTTGGTGTGTTTCTGTTTTCCTCTCACAGTCACTAAAGCCCAAGAGATGGAGGTTCATGTGGAGGAACAGGAGCATAACTCCAGCAGTTCAGCCAACAGGAGCAAACCTGAATCCTCAGACGTAAAGTAAGATGCCTAAGACACAAGTTGTACTTTATAAACATTTTTAATCCTAGAAACTTGCATATAACAGGAAGCACATGAGCTCTGAGCAATCTGACCGCTGACCCCAGATATAATTTACATATGATCTTTGTTTCCTTTTTGTTCCTGGATCATTTCAGGAGCAAAGCTCTTACCATCAATCACAAACCCCCTTAACTCTGGGTCTCGACCTATCAGAGCTCCATAAAATCACTAGTGCATAACAGGATCATCCTACAACAGTTTGTCATATAAAGCTTAATCATTCTTTTGTTATAAAACACTTGAAAGATATTAGCTGGGTATTTTATTTCTCCATTACAAATGTGATCTGAAAGACATGACTGTGTTTCAGAGACCAGAGTCAGAGAACAGAGTCTCCACAATCTGACTGTGTATCTATGAAGAGTGAAGCGTCCATCCATGAACCTCTACATTTCAGTGATCATCCTCAACCCTTGGACACAATGTGAGAAAACTTGCTTGTGTTTGTTTATTTGTATGTTCCTGTATTTGGTAAAATAAAAAAAAGTAAAAATAAAATGTTGAGTTTATATATTTGGTTTCAAATTTGTACCGCCCCCGTTGAGAAACGCCAGGCTAGACTATTTAAGAATATAGATTATAGTTTGATTAGTGTTCAAATAGTTACAATATGATGTAAGAAATTGTTTTCTATGTGTTTGATTTTCTAATATATTTCAGAAAATAATCAATTATCGGGGGTAATTTTAAAGATCAACAAATGTAATTTAATTTAAACTAAATGACTTATGTGATCTGAACAAAGTTTTTGTGTTTCAGAGACCAGAGTCAGAGAACAGAGTCTCCACAATCTGACTGTGTACCTATGAAGAGTGAAGCGTCCATCCATGAACCTCTACATTTCAATGATCATCCTCAACCCTTGGACACAATGTGAGAAAACTTGCTGCTTTATTTTCCAAATCTTAAATCTTAAATTTATGTTCCTATATTTATCCATAAAGTGTTATGTTCACATATTTGATTTCAAATTAGAATAAGATGTCTGTTTTGCACATTTTTTACGAGCATTACATTACATTTTCACTGAGTGAAGCTACCAGGTTTTACAGACCATTTTTACCCTCCTCTTACTTCCACTTAACCAGAAAGTACCAAACCACAGTGACCTGAAATCCACTCTTGAAAGTAGTTTCAGCTGTGATAAGTTACAAACTTAACCTAGACTAATTTGGCAAGGAGCTTTTGATTCCTTAAAGAACCTCTTATAAAACATCCTGAGGTCAGGTTTCACTAAACTCAATTTATTGGGATGACTAAAGTACCGTAAACAAAAACAACTGAATTTCTCAAACGGCTCCACAACTTTCTAGTTTTATTTTATTGTTTTGTTGTTCCAAAGCAGGATTGTTGTTACTGTCTGTGGGTTTAATTGACTTAAACAGCTTGGTTTGTAACCCGCAGTCCAAGTACAAGTGACAAAAACAAGTTTCAGTTCTGCATAGCCAAACAAAAGATGATTTATCATTAATTAGAAATTCAAAATATTTTAATGTTTCATTTGAAAGGTGTCAGTTTTAATTGCATTCTATCAAAATCAGATTCAATTGTGACCTACAGTTAGCTGTTGATTATCTAATCTTCTCCCAGTGTAACTGATATCAGCAATGATTCGGTTCTTCATTAGTAATGATGATAAGATGGTTTTTTACAGAGTGAGAAAGAGGAGTGTTTGTGTGGAGGAGCTGCTGTCTGTGTTTTGTGTAGAGATGTTTTGAAGGATCCAGTTTCTACTAGCTGTGGGTACTGGTTCTGTACACAGTGCATTGCCTCATACTGGGACCATTTGGTACTAGCAGGACTATCCTCCTGAGCCCAGTGTGGAAAAATGTGGTGGGATGGTGATCCACCCTCCCTACTCTACGCACCAGGTGCAGCCAGAAGCGCACCGCTGATTGGTGGGCTCACCTGGAAGGCCTTATAGTTGAGCAGGCCTCTGCAAGGTGTATGTGTCTTTGTTTTACCTGCTACATGTCGGCTGCTCGAGTGGCTACTGCGGTAAAGAACTTCAAAAATGACAGTAAAAACGTTTTTTTTTGTTCTGGAGGTGTCCCTCTGCCACCCAGAAGTGACAGAAGTCATTGGAAACAGAGAGTTTTTCAGCAATATGCATGCCAACCTACAGGGAGAAAAGTAAAAATGTCTTATTTTAATAGGTGGCTTTTATTTTGAAATTATACATCGGATTGGGTTGACATTTGCTGGTTTTGTTCTAGACTTGTCCCTCAGCCCAGAAGTGAGAGAAGACACGGGAAGCAGAGAGTTTCCAGTATTGCTTTATGTCCCCAATTATTTCCGAACATGTTCCCTTTTCTTTCCAGGGACCAAGTTGTAGGCCTGAAGCAATGTTTTTAAGAAGAGAAATGTTTTAAGAAAATTGTTAATAAAATATTGTGTACTATTCAGTCTGTGCTCCGGTGCATCTTGTCCATAACTTTTAAAAAGATCTCCCTCTGCTGGTCACAGATCCAGAAGAAGTGACCAACTGCAGAGAGACAGTCAAGGCAGCTCTATGCCAGGTAAGACCTGTTTAACTCCAGGTACAGAAAATTTGTCATACAGCAGTAAGAGTTATAACCCTGGTAAAGACTGATCAGAGTTAACTCCTAACAACTCTGAATAAGAAAATACAAAAACAATAAAATCTAATAGTAACTAAGTGGATTGCGTTGAAATTAAGAATTTGGTTTTTTATGGGTTGTTGGGTTTTTTATACTGTTCTTCTTGGAGAATGATGTTGTGTTTAGTGCTGCACATAGGTACCACATAGGGAGGGGGGCAGGGTTGTCCTTCGGTATAAGTAGTCAAACCTCAAGCCGAATCCTCCATCTCTGAAGATGTGGTGGGAAGTAAAAAGTGACACCTGAAGTGTCACAGCTGGTGGTTATAAAAGTGAAAAACATTGAGAAATATCTAACAAAAAGGATCTGAACATGTTATTTAAACTATTTTATGTTACTTCTAGTGTTTTATTTGTTCTGTTTTTTTCCCAGTATCTTTTGGTCTACATGATGTTTTAGAGGAACATAAGGACAGTCTAAGGATGAGATGTGAATGTGTGACAGAAGGAATTGATAAAGCAAGAATTAAAACCTCTTTCAAGAGGATCTTCACTGATCTCTACATCACAGAGGGTCAGAGTAAAGAGGTTGATACCCAGCATGAGGTGGAGCAGCTGGAGACAGCTTTCAAAATCCAGGATCTCCATGACAAACCAATCAGGTGCCATGACATCTTTAAATCCTTCCCTGACCAACATGGAGCCATCAGAGTGGTTCTGACCAACGGCGT
>CAEFZX010008879.1:0-15384 GCA_903066825.1 Alfaro cultratus
TTTGTTCTCCATCAGATTCCTGTCAACTCACCATCGACACAAACACAATGAGCAGAAAACTGAAACTGTCTGAAGATCACAGGGAGGTGACATACGAGTCCCACGAGCTTCAGTCATATCCTGATCATCCAGACAGATTTGACCATCATCGCAATGTCCTGTGTGAAACTGGTCTGACTGGTCGCTGTTACTGGGAGGTTGAGTGGAGAGGAGGAGTTGATATAGCAGTGAGTTACAGAAGAATCAGGAGGAAAGGAGAGAGTTCAGACTGTGTGTTTGGAGAGAATGATCATTCCTGGAGTCTGAGATGCTATGGTGATAATAAGTACTCTGTCAGGCACAATCACATAGAAACTCGTCTCCCCTGGTTTTTATTTGACAGAATGGTACACATTTTCTCTGCCTCTGGCAGAGTAGGTGTGTATGTGGATATTCCTGCTGGCATTCTGTCCTTCTACACAGTTTCCTCTTCCTCACTGATTCACCGCCACACCTTCAACACCACATTCACTGAACCTCTCTATGCTGGGTTTGGGTTCTGGAGGTCCAATCCTGGTTCCTCTTCAGTGGTTCTGTGCTGAGTTGAGTCTAAATATTTTCCTCCTGTCAGATAATCTCTCTCTCTGTTGAACAGTTCAGTCTCTTCATGTCTGTCTTTAACTCAAACACATTTTCAGATTCATGGATTCTGTTTGTTTGAAACTAAATGATTCCTTGGGAACTTTTTCCTCTTCCAGTCCTTGATTTCTGCAGATCCTTGGTGAATATTTTAATACCAGATTCAAATAAATCATTTTCAGAAGTTTGTTCTTTATCACCTTATGAACAACTGTTAACTGATTGTGGATCTTAAAAATGATTTTTTACAGTGTTGTTTGAGACAACATAAAATCTGAAAAGAAGTAATTTGTATTTATTGATCAACTTAGACATGGAAGTTAAAAGAATCTGACATCCTGATGAATATAAACTGGATATGGAGAGTTTCACATTTCATGACTGTCCAACAACGTTTTGCTTTATTTGATCAACATGTGAACATTAGATTTGCAGTATTCATAAAAATCTGTCCAAATCCCACTAATCGAGTGTCATTCTGTTTGGATAAATTATATTCATCATAGAAGGAACTGATTTCTGTCTTTGGAGCAGCGTTCAGACATCTTGTGTGTTTACTGCAGTTCTACTTCATGAGTTTTATTAAGAAATAAACATTTACCTTTTATATTTGATGCTCATTGTATTTTGTCTCTGTTGAAATGTTAATATTTCATTAAAACAGCTGCTTTCAGTACAACAGACTTTTTATATCAGTTTTTTAAAAGAAAAACTAATTTTACAGTAAAACATTTCTATCTTTCTGAGATGTTTTGAAATGAGATTTATCTTTAGTTGAATAAATAAACACAAATCAGTGATGAAATTATTTTGAAAACATTGAGAATGAAAGAAGAGTCGACACCAACAGCTTTTGGACTAAAATCAGCTTCTTTACTTCCAAACTGCTGACTTGGACAGAATGAAAAGCAGTTTTTCATTTTCTTGTTAAACTCATGCAGCAACAAACAAAACAGAACAACAGGAAACATTTCCACACCAGAGCTTCTTCCTATTCTGGGCTTTATTTTTACACAGAGTCCTGCTGCTCCTCTTAAAGGGACAGTCCCACATTTTCAGCTTCAGGGAGCTGTTAGCGTAGCTTAGCACAAAGACTGGAAGTGGAGGGAAACCGTTAGCAGAGCTGCAGAAACAGATTTCTGTTCTGGATCAGAACCTTCTGGAGTGTTTAGAAATCGGATCTGTTAAACGGAGCAGAACCGGGCTGAAAGACCCAACATTCAGTCTGTGGGGGTCAAACTGGAGGCTGGAGGACCCAGAGAGGACGCAGGTCATGTGACCACGTCACAAATCAAACCTCCATCCATCAGAGGGGAGCAGATGGTTCCAGCCAGCAGTTCCTCTGAAGTTCAACTCATTTCAAACTTTCAGATTTGATTCTGACTTTGTGATGAAAACCTGCAGGATTCTTTGATCTGATTGGTTCTCAAACTCCTGTCACTTCCTGTGTTGATCAGAATATGGGTGGAGCTTCATCTGAAGCCCCGCCCCTACGTATCTGACAGGAAGTGGACAGAGGAACAGGACGGCAGACCTGGACTCAGAGCTTCAGGTGAAGCTCAGCATTAAAACGTTTCAGTTTCCTCAGAGGATCTGAGTCGGTTCAGAAAGAAGCTGCTGGGAGACGAAGGAGGAACAAAGAACATCTGAACTGGGCTGCTTCTCTCCGCTCATCTCGTCTCAGTTCAGGATCTTTACGTCTCGTTTGGCTTTCACAGAAAGCGTCGAGCCGGCTGTCTCGTCTGGATGAAGAGCGAGGAGGAAGAGGAGGAGGAACACAGTTCAGCTCCTCCCATCTCCCCGTTTCTCCTCCTCTTCCTCCTGCAGATGAAGGACGCAGCCTGGGAGAAGCGCTCCGGTCTGGTCCGGTCCGGTCTGGTCCGGTCCGGTCTGGTCCGGTCCGGTCCGGTCCGGTCCAGGTTGAGTGAGTCGGGTGAATCTGGAGGCAGCAGAGGAAGGAGGAGGAAGACGAGGATCTGCTTCAGATCTTCATGTCCTGGGACTCCACCATCTTGGCCAGAGTCTTCTTCACTCTGAGGATGGTGAGGCGGGAGGCGGGGTTGTGGGCCCAGCACTCTGACATCAGCTTCAGCATGGCTCGAAGGCACTGAGGAAGCAACAGGACGTTTTACCTCCTGATCAGCAGCGGTAAAGATTCTGGCTTTAATCTGGACATCCTGCAGGATTCTCACCTCGTCGCTGTTCCAGCGGTTGGACACTGAGGGCCGAAGGCCTTTAACACAAACCACCTCCAGCATGTCCTCATAGGAGGGTTCAGAGGTCACCATGTTGAAATACGGCAGCTGGTAATCCTCCACCATCCCTGAACAGAGAGAAAACGCCTCCAGTCAGCTGATCGTCCGTCTGGTCAACATTTAACCCAAAGAGCAGCGGAGACTGGAAAATATTCCTGATTCAGCAAAAGAGCCAAAACATTTCCTTTCATAAGGATTCACATGAATGATGCTGCAGGTCCACAATTAAATAGCATGAAAGGTTAAATTAGCTAAAAGTGAAAGGTCAGTTCAGTAACTTGCAAAATATGAAGAATTTAATTATTAAATCTAAACAGCTAATAACTGAATCAAAACTGTGAAAATGATCAAACTAATCTATGAGTTTAACTGAACAAATGACTAATTTATTTTAAAACTGAAGAGAATCAACTAATAACACCAGAGAGGAGAATGAACCCAGAAATCAGAGGGACCGGACCGGACCGGGTCCTGGAGCTAAGCTAAAGCTAACATGACCCATCAAACATCACAATATCAACCAAACATTAGAGCAGCAGCAGAAAGAACAACTTAATCATTAATGTAGAAAACAAATCTTAGCAACATTAGCATCAAAGTTCATAACTGATGATCAGTGAAGACCAAATGACAGCAGCTGAAACAGTAAAAATAGAGAAATATGGAAGTTAAGCTAATAAAACTGAAGCTGTTTCTTACCGGCTGTCTGGAAAATCCTCTGCATTCTGGAGAATTCGGTCTAAACTTTCCCTCGACCTCATTGCCTTCATCCAATTTATCGCCATGACAACGTAAAACTTCCTGGCATCAACTGTGGCAGGGTGAGACTCTGAGCTCAGACATTACTGAGCGATGCTGATCGGCCAGATGTTCATTATTTTCCCTATCGACCTCTGACCTTGGCTACTTAGCTTCACCTCCGGGTTGCTACGGGTAACGGCAGAAATGACCTGACTGCAGTCAGTTGGTGGAAATATGTGAATAATTCAGATTAATCTGTTATAGTTCTTAGAAACCAGTGAGGTTTTCTATAATGTACAATAAACCAGGAGTAACAGGAATGTTTGAAGGTCAAGAAAATTACATTTCTTGCATCTATATAGATATGCGCAGTAAAAACATTAGTTGGTTTAGTTTTCAGTAAAAGAGAGGAAATGAAGGAAACAATAATAATGGGAACATTTTTCTAGTTGAATATTTAAATTAGTCTTTGATCAATAACTGCAGCATTATTGATTTTACTCAGTTTTCGAGCTTCTCGTCACTGTTTTTTTTGTGATAAATAAATATTTCCTATTTATTGCTTTATGTTTTCATCATGGAAAGTTCTACACAAATAGACTTACCTCACCAAGCATAAAGTGTGACCAACAAGTGAACATGGAAATATAAAGTTAATTTATCTAGATTCTAGATGAAGTGATGCTTCATGTAAACGCTGACTCAGAGGGGCCCTGCGGTGACTCAGCGGGGCCCTGTGGTGACTCAGAGGGGCCCTGCGGTGACTCAGCGGGGCCCTGCGGTGACTCAGCGGGGCCCTGCGGTGACTCAGCGGGGCCCTGCGGTGNNNNGGGGCCCTGTGGTGGCCGTAGCTCGTTTCCGGGGGACCGTACCTCCGGTGACGCAGCGTCTGCTCATCTCCCAGACGACGAGGCCGTAGCTGTACATGTCGGCCATGATGTAGGCTTGGAAGTGGTTCTTGTTGAGGCTGTCGTCCAGGACCTCCGGGGCCATGTAGCGCCTGGTTCCGACCCGGCTGCTCAGTGGGATGTCCACCTCGCTGGTGTCGCTATGGCAACACAGGTGACAGTTTACAGAATCGTTCAATTAAAGATCATCAGGGAGACGTTTCTTCTGATTGTGTTGCTTCAGGAAGTGAAAACTAAACAGTGAAGCAACAGGAAACCCGTCGGGTCTCATCTGACTGTCACCTGTTGAACTTGACGGCGAGGCCCAGGTCGGCGATGCAGCAGGTGCCGTTCTTCTTCACCAGGATGTTCTTGCTCTTCAGGTCCCGGTGGGCGATGGCCGGCTTGCCCTGCGTGCCGTAGATCTCGGTGTGCAGGTGGCAGAGGCCGCAGGCGGCGGAGTAGGCGAGCCGCAGCAGCGCCGCGGCGTCCAGCGTGTTCACCTTCAGGAAGTCGTACAGGGAGCCGTTCTCATGGTAGTCGGTGATGAGGAAGAGCTGCGTGAAGGATCCAGAACCTTTAATGTCGGCTGCGATGAAGCCTGGAGAGCAGAGGAGGAAAAGATGAGTTAAACATCATGAACTCTGGTTTGGGTTTTCTCTGATGAACCTGTGGTCACATGACGCTGGTGTTTCAGTCAATATTAGAAGATAATATGTGTCATGTTTACATCTGACATCATATTAAGCAGCTGTGGAAAGAGGAAGAAAACCCAGCAGGACAGTTTGAGTTATTATTCATTAGAAATCAATTAAAGATCTAACGAGGCTAATAGATCCCAGAGTCTGAAAAGTATCACGATGTGAGAAAAACAACAAAACAATGGAGACATGGAAACATCAGCCTGATGAAATAATAAACTTTGGTGGGCAATAAATAAAAGAAATCACTGCTGTACATGATAATATTCATGTATTGAGACATATTTTCAAGTAATATAATGTTAAAGATAAAACAAGAAGACACTCAAAGATCAATAAACTGTCATTTAAGAAAACTCAATGCTGGAACTGGAAGATATTCTAAATATACAAAATAAATAAAGAAAATAATCAGAAATGAAACAAAAATAAGATTATGAAGTCTCTCTAAACAAAAATGTGGCTCCAACAGGAAAAAAGAGGGAAAACTGCAGGTTAGGAACAAAAACTCAGTTTCTCTGCTGCTCCCAACGGGTTTCCTCAGGCTGCAGTCTGAGGAAACCAGAATAAAACACTGGAGCAGCAGAGTGTGGGTCTCCTGACTGACTGATGCTTTGACTGGGCGCTCCAGGGACTGGGAGCCGATGACCTCAGGTGACCCGGGTCGGCCCTGACCCGTCCGGCTGCTGAGGAACCTACCCAGGATGTTCTCGTGTCTCATCAGGACTGTCTGGTAGATCTCCGTCTCCCTGAACCAGCTGGCCTCCTCCCGGGTGAAGAACACCTTGACGGCCACTTTCTCTCCCCTCCAGCGGCCGAGCCACACCTCGCCGTAGCGACCCTTCCCGATCTGACGCACCATCTGGATCTGCTTGGCGATGGTCCGCTGGACCTGCAGGAGCAGAGCGCCATGCCGTTTAAACACAAAGTTAAAGTTTCTGGAGCCACAGAGAAGATCTCTGCTGGGATGAGGCGAGAGCGACAAACTGAGCGCCACCTAGTGGCCAGTGAGGTGCTGCATGTAGACGACGGTTAAATGAGCTCACAGCGAGATGAGAACAGTTAGCTGACCAAAGGATTGTGTTTAATAATAATAATGAATAAGTGGCTTAAAACAGTCAAAGAAAAGATGAAGAAAACAACAAACAGGAAACCAAGTCAGACCTGCTGAGAGAACTGAGTCATTCACGAACGATTTGATTCTTTTGAACGACTCTATGAACAGCAGGACTTGAGTCTCAGTTGGTGAGAACTGTTCTTTATTTTTACAACTTAGCTTGTTTACAATGCTCTGCTCACATGTCAACAGCTATATTAAAAATGAGTAAATATTATATAAATGCAACTGACAGAAATGGGTGAATAATTTTTATACTTATTTGTGCAGAACATGATTTTAGTTTCTGACAAAGCAACTATTTTTCTTCTATTATGCTTCTAAATTACAAATAGCTCTAAAATGTCACTAATGCACAGAACATTTGGTTCTTTTTTGACTTCCATGTGTCTGACATAATTAGAAAGCTTAAATCTACACTTTCAGATAAATCAAATAAATCTTCAAATGTCCTGAGTCGGATTAGGACATTTTGAACAAGGAAGACAGCAAAAGGTGAGCCAAGAGACTCATATTTAATGTACATATTAAGATGTTGTGTTTTATATTAGGTGGTCTATGAGTTTGTTCAAAGGTTTGATAAACTCTGATCTGCATGTTCAGGCTCAAAATAACCGACTCATCCCTGAAACACAACATAAAGAGAATAAACCCTGTAAAATGAGCTCTTGGCCTGACGGTGCCCTCTAGTGGACCGGGATGTAACAGAACAAAACAAAGCAGTACCATCTGGTTCTGATCCAGCCCATCAAGCAGCTGAAAGGCTGTGGGTGTAATGCTGAGTGTCGTTCTGCTTCCTACCAGCAGGGGGAGCCCTGAGCCGCTGCCGGAGCTCTGCGACTGGTGGATCAGGTCTTTGAGAGACTCTCCTCCCCGGATGAAGACTTCCTGCTCCAGGTCTTTGGGGTAACGCTCCCGCTCCGTCTGCCACTTGTACCTGGAAACACACAGAGCGGCTCAGAGGAGGAGAGAGAGACACACACACACAGACAGACACACACACACAGCTTCTACTCTCTAACTGACTGGAAACATCCAGTCTATCGTTCACACTTTGGTTTCTGGACAAACAGATCAGATTTGATTAATAATCTGCATTTATTCAATCTGAGACCTTTGACATCTTGATCCTGTTTATATTTTAATAAATCAAAAATTAAAGATCTCATTTAAATGAATCTGAGACTAAAAATGAGCAAAGATTTTGACCTGTGTCCATTTTTATTAGACATGACAGACTTACTGCACATAAAAACAATAAAACATGAAATTCTGGAGGATTTTCAACATTAATAGAAAAAATAAATTAAACAGAAACCAGATTGAAACTATAGTTTGTTAAACTTTATTGATAAGGCCACACAGGATCTTCCACTGTATTTGTTGGTTTTCATTAACAGAAAGTCAAACTGAAGGATTTTGTCTTCATTGTAAAAACTTATTTTACTCCAAACTGGTAAATAAATCGTCTCAGTTTTTGCTCCATCTGCAGAAAAACAGGAATCTGAAGGATTTGTCGTCTCTAAATGTTTTTCAGGTTGTTTTACTGAGAAGGAATCATCTAAATGTTTTAACTGAAGAATCTTTTTATCATTTTATTCATGACTGTGATCATTTGTTCAGGTTTTGCTCTGCTGCTGTGTCTCTTAACCAGCATTTTCCTGGTTCAATAAAAGGTAAATAAAACAATAAAGATTCAGAGACACTAAAGGATAAAAACACTAAATAACCTCTCAGATTAACCAAACGTTCAGTCTGTATGAACCTGTAGTAGAAGACGATGGAGAGGCAGATCAGGGTGCAGCAGCAGATCGTCATGGAGATGATGAAGGCCAGCCAATGAGAGCTGCTCTCTGCAGAGACAGACAGGTGGGTCAGAGGCCGTTGGGGTTCTGCAGAACCCGGCCCGGCGGGCCACCTACCGGTGGAGACCCGCGGCGGCAGCGTGGGCCTCAGGTCCTCGTTGCAGAAGTCTGTGTTGCAGCACTCGATGGTCCTCCTGGGCAAAGCGTTGGGAGAGTCCTGTCGGCCAATCAGAGAGCAGAACAGGAAGGATGAAGGTTTCAGGTGAGGAAGACTCCAGGTGTAACTCCAACCTAGAGATCTGCTCTGGGATCAGTCACTTCCTGTCTGGTTGCCATGGAGACGGCCTACCTTGCACTGGAAGTGGGAGCCTTCGTACTTCATGCAGCCGGAGGCGAGCTGGATCTCTCCGTTATCGTCTTCCTCGATGATGGCGAAGCACTGACCGTTGGTTCTGAACGCACAGAGACCCGGGTTAGTCAGGGCTTCACACCGGGACCAGGACCAGAACCGGAACCAGGACAAAACCAGAACCAGAGGCTCATCTGAGCTCAAAGCTCTGCAGAGTTTTCTGCAGCTCTCTGATCCTCATGTTCTGGTTTAGATGCTTTCAGGTTCTGTTCCTGGTTCCGGTTCTGTTCGAGCTCTACTCACCGGCAGGTGTTGTTGATGGCGTCGTCAGGACAGTGTCCAGAGCAGTAGCAGCTGAGGAAGCGGGGCAGATCCTCGGGGGCGATGGTGGAGTCCTCTCCTGGTCGCCGGGCCTCCGGGTTCACGCCGGTCCCCAGAAGAACATGGTCCGGGTTCTGACCTGCAGCTGGACCAGACAGAACCACAGTTACAGGCTGATGGCACAAAGATCCTCTGAGTTAAACAGACTGAAATACACCATCAGAGTGAGACCTCTTTCCTCTAGAGGATCCTGATCAGCTGACGGTTCCATCTGATCCATAACTGATCAGATCCAATCAGACCCTGCTAAAACTGAGATCAAACTAAAACCGCCTCTGATTGGCTCTGAGTCATTAGAGGGGCGGGGCCTCCAGATGAGAAAAATGGGCGCCATTAAATAGCTTTGGGTTATTATACTTGATTTTGTCTAATTCAGTTAGTCTTAGTTAGTTTTTACAGTGTTTGCTGGTTTTAATCAGTTAAATATTCTTTAGTTTTAGTTCAGGGTTGTTTTTTTTTCCGTACTTTGGTTCAGTTTTAGGTACAAAAAGGTCAAAGTCTTGTAATGTGATTCTGTTTACATAAATTATCTAATTAATACTCAACACAAGTTTCCATTTTCAGAAAATTTATTCAGTTAATTTAAGAACTTTTGCTGTTGATGTTTTGCAGCGTTGTGCTGCAGGATGATCAGAAGGTTTTAGTTTTATAAAAGCTCCATATATTTCCAGTTATAGTTTTTCTTAATTTATTCCAGTTAAAGAAAATGTTTCCTCTGTTTCAGTTCTGTTAGTTTTAGTAACTATAGAAACGTTGCTGAGCGTTTAATCGCAGCATCAGCAAAGCATGCTGGGTAACTGTGAGCTGGTTTCCATGACGATGCAGGTTTCATCACTGACCAGGACGGGAAGGTCCAGCAGCAGGTCGGGTCGGTTCTGGAGAACAGAACTGGACGAGCGGACAGAGGGCTCACTCTGCTCTGTAATGTCTGCCGAGGATCTGCTGCAGCAGGCAGAACCAGAACCAGAACCAGAGCTGGGGCAGCGCAGCGCTCAGAGGGAGAACCGGACCGGGCTTCAAAGCATCAGGGATATTTCCGGAGAACAATGGCTGTTTGGATCGCTTCGCGCCGCTGGCGGCCGGCCGGCAGCGCCATACAGGAAACGCTTTATGAGCCGGGAGGAAGTGAGAGCGGCAGCAATCACTTCAACAGCTTCCTGCCGGGGGAGGGGGCGGGCAGCGAGTGAGAGCGCTGGGACCAGCAGGACCGGGCCTGGACCAGCAGGACCGGGCCTGGGATCAACAGGACCGGCCTGGGATCACCAGAACCGGGCCTGGACCAGCAGGACCGGGCCTGGACCAGCAGGACCGGGCCTGGACCAGCAGGACCGGGCCTGGGATCAACAGGACCGGCCTGGGATCAACAGGACCGGCCTGGGATCACCAGAACCGGGCCTGGACCAGCAGAATGTCAGGTCAAAGGTCAGTTATTTTATAAAGTTACTGGGAATTAGACTTTTTACTGGTCCAGATTGGTTCTGTTGGGTCTGATCAGATGATTCCAGATCTACTTCCAGGGAAATGGTTCTGATGGATCTCTCAGTCAGAACCAGACAAACTGGACCTGAGGTGTCTTACCATGGGTTCTGAGAGCCAGCAGGAGAGCAGCAAGCAGACCGGTCAGAACCGCCATCCTGCAGCCAGAACCGGGCCCAGAACAACACAGCAGCAGATTCGCTTCCAGAGACGCTGGTTCTGATCGGCCCACAGCAGGACGGGCTGGCAGCGGGTCGGCAGCAGCAGGTGGGGGAGGGGAACAACTGGGTCCAGAAGAATCAACACCTCAGGTTCTGCTGGGTCTCACTGGTTCTGTAGGTCCGAAACCCTGGAAGAGAAACACCAGAAAGGTCAAAGAGTTCTGACCCAGATTCATCAATCAGACGATCAGAACCGGAACCTGGTGGCCTCATCTCCATGGAAACCAGAGAGGATACGAAGCCCAGAGGTGAAAGGTCAAAGGTTATTAAAAATGTAAACAAACATTTAAATGAAGTTAAAACATTTCGACTTGTTTTATTTTGGGTTTTATTAATTTTCTCCTCTGTATTTTTTATAATTTTAAACAGTTATTAAAATACTAAAAAGAAACAGAAAACGCCTCCATATCCTATTTGTGATGATTTAAAAAAATGTTTTACTTTGTATTTTTTAATATTAATTTTTTTACATAAATAAAAGCTAAAAAAATATTAAAAACACCTGCAGTGTTTTATTAAAGTAATCCAATTACTTAAATTTCTTTTAAAATAAATTGTATGTATTTTTTTTATCTTACTTTATAAATCAAAACACAAACTAAATTAGAAACACTTGAATTAAATCCCTCTGCAGGTTTGAATCGTTTTCTGCTTGATTTTTCCAAAACGCTCCTGACGGCCAGGAAAACTACTTCCTGTTAGAACCAGACAGAACCAGGAAGCTGTTCCCCTCTGGACCCGTCCTCACTGAACAGAACCCGACCAGAACCCCAGTGGGACCCTGAGGGGCCCGGCACCGTGGCCCCGTGACCCCTGCCAGCATAGCGCTGCTCCCCACAGTCCAGAGAAGTTCTGCTTGTTGTAATTAGTGAAGTGGGGCTGTGGGGGTCCGACCTCTGACCCAGTTTTCACACATCTCTGCAGAACCAGAACCTTCCTGGACCCAGTTGGAAGCAGCTCCGTCGTTAGCCTGAGCCGCTAACGGCTCTGTCAGCCGTTAGCGGCTTAAATCAATATTAAGGAATTATTGACTTAAAACAAGCTGTTTTAACAAAAAGTTTCCTATGAGTTTATTCTTATTTCAAATGTTTTAAGATATTTGCAGTGGAAACTAGACAGAAATACTTGGTAAGATTCAGTGAAGGCTGAAATAAAAGGTTTAATTTAATATTTATGATATAAAAACAGTTTGAAAACAACAGAAACTTTTTCTTGATGTTTCTGTTGTTTCCATCCCGTCACAGATCTGAGCTCAATCTCTACAACAGATCAAAACGTTACTTTAAATAAGCTGAAAACTGTTTTTCCTTCATTTTAAAATAAACTTTCTGTTCATCTTTCTTCTTCTTCTGCTCTAAAACCTCCAGCTGTGAACGACTCTTTCATAAAACCATGGAAACACGTTTAGGAATAACGCCGCGTTGTTGAAGGTGAAGGAAGCCAAAGTCTGAGGCTCTGAGACTCAGAGACGAGTCAGAACATGACTGCACTGAGGAGGAGGAGGAGGAGGAGGAGGAAGAAGGGGAGGATGAAGAAGGGGAGGATGAAGAGGAGGAGGATGAAGAGGAGGAGGATGAAGAGGAGGAGGATGAAGAGGAGGAGGAAGAGGAGGAGGAAGAGGAGGAGGAGAGAGAGGAGGAAAAGAAAGAGGAGGATGAAGAGGAGGAGGTTCTGCCCCTGAGGAGGCGCCGCCGGCCCTGCTGGACTCTCCTCCAGCCATGTTTTCAAAGGGAAGTGGATGTGTTGGGTGATTTAGGGAGGTGGGGGGGGGGGCTTCCTGTTGTGGGCTCAAACTGGGCCTGCCGGGTCTTGTTGGACCTCGGGTCTGTGTCCTCATCTCTGCCGTTGTCTTCGTTTCCATCTGCAAGCGGAGCGAAGAATCCCAAACAGACGAGTGTTTTTGTTGTGGCAACCAGGTGAAGATTCCTCCACGTCTCCACTGTCGCCGTCCGGAAACACACCGACTGGTTCTGGTTCTGGTTCCTCCTGCTCCTGAAGGCCTCCATCGGGTGGAGGAGGAACCTTCGTCAGCCTAATAGGAACCTTTGAGTCGTGGTCGCTCCCTGGGGGAAGGAATCTGAGGTTGCACAACCTGGTCAGAGGTCAAAGGTTTTATGTAGATGGAAATAATAAGACCTTTGACCTTTACTCTGGTCAGTCAGTTCCTGCAAGATGCTACAGCATCACTAGCAGTTTATACCGATGGGAACAACAGAGTTTAGATCAAACTGATGACAGTAACCAGATGTGGGCCGATCACAGATAATCATCATTATTTACCAATCCTTTCACTGCTGACATCACGTCTCTGCTCCAGTTTAACCATCACCGTCACATGACCTCACACATACCACCTGACCTCCAAGAAGCACCTGCTGCTGTCCATCAGTCTGGTGAGGGTCAAAGGTCATCTTTAGACCACCTCAGGTCTATCGTTCGCCAGACATCTCAGAGACTTAAAATACACTGGGGGAAACCTATACTGAACCAGGTGGAGGGAGATAGTCTCTCCTCTCTAGAACCAAGATGGCGGCAGGATCAAGGTTAGCAAAGCTGTGTCTGTTTGAAGGACCATGATGGTTCTGTCCATCATGGTCCAGCACGGTGGTGGAGGTATGATGCTGTGGACAGCCATTGAATGGACTCTGATCTCCTCTGTAGACCAAAGTATTTCAGGATGAACAGTGAGTCCATCTGTCCAACAGCCAAAGCTCGGTCCAAATAGAACCCAGCACCAGATCTAGAACAGAACAACTAGAACAGAAGAATCAAGGAGCTGGAATGGCCTAGTCAAAGTCCAGAGCTCAATCAGGTTGAAATATTGTGGTGGGACCTTCAGAGAGTTGAGCAGAAGCAAACTGTCACCTGGTCAGACTGACAGGTGACAGTTTGACCTGTCACCTGTCAAACAGGTGACAGATCAATGGTTCAGATCAATGGTTCTGAACCATTGATGGTTCAATGGTTCAGAACCGATCAATGGTTCAGAACCATTGATCGGTTCTGAACCATTGAACCGATCAATGGGTTCTGATTTCACTGGTCAGCTGATTGATGTGAGACCGATTTGATCCACTATGTCTTATAACCACTGAACATGGCTAACAGCTAACTGCTAACTGCTAACACCTCAACACCACCAAGCTTCGTTATTGTTATATTTACTGGACGTGTTCCATCATTAACACGTCCAGAAACATCACAGAGGGGATGGCAGTCATGATGAATCCAGATGATCTGCAGAAGCAGACATCGACTGTCAGCCATCAGCGTCATCACTTCCTGTCTGGAAGAGCGACAGCAGAATAAATAAAAGGCTGATGGGTGGAGAACCCAGCGGCGGCCGAGCTCCACCTTAATGAGGGAGGTTAGCTACACAGCTTTTAGCTTCACAGCTGCCGTTAGCATCACAGCTGCTGTTAGCGTCACAACTGTTAGCTTCGTGGCTGTTAGCTTCACGGCTGTCGTTAGCTTCACAGCTGCTGCTCTCAAGCTTCACATGTTGAACAGGAAGCAGGAGTTCAGGTTGTGAACAGCTTCAGCCTGGTTCCTCTCCACTCTGGTTTTCTTCCCCCTCCTCCTGCCTCCATCTTGGCCCCGTTCCCCGGCCCCTGCGGGGGCCCCTCCTTGCAGGCGGGCCTCTGGGTGCTGCAGCCTCCCGTCGCTGTCGGCGCCCTGCCCGACATGCCTTTCAGGGCCTGGGAGACTGCAGCCCAGACTTTCTGGCTCCACTGCCATTGTTTGCTCGGCTGCTCTCTGCCTCCTGCCCTGCTGTGGATTAGCATAAGATTACCCAGAATTCTCGGAGTCACAGCCAGCGCCGCATCTTCACCCTCTTCTCCATCCTTCCTCCTGATTTCTGACCTGTGCTGCTCCTTCAGTCATTTAAAGAGGATTGAACCAACAACCCTGCAGTGCCTCACTTCGCCTCCAGCTGATGTGGGATGGTGTTTGTAGTAACCTGGACTTCCTGGTTACTACAGCTGATCATCTGTAAACAGGAAGCCTCCATGATGTGCACCTTCCACCAAACCAGGAGTTTATGTAAACCCTCCCAGCGTCTCACCTGCTGAGGTTCTGATGGTCCCAACAACAACCAACCGATCCATGTCAAGGTTGGTTCTAATGGATTCTGATGTTTTTAAGGCCGTTTTTCCAGTAGACTCGCTTTGATTGGGAACCAGAACTCCATCATCTGCTCCACCTCCAGCTGATGTGGTTCTGAGTCAAACCAACCTGTTCCCCTCCTGGCCTGTGGGGGCGCTGCACCAAGAACCACTGAAGGAAACCACACAAAAACCTCTGAAGACGCTGAGAGCAACTTCCTTCTTCACCAGATGGAAACAAGATGGAGGCGTCAGGTTTTAGTGTTGGAGGATTTCTCTTTAGTCTTTGGCTAAAGACCAGGAGCCGTTTCTGCTGCTAGGCTAGGCTAGAGGAGCCCAAACCTTTTGAGACCAAGATTTACTTTTTCTCTCACCAGCTGGCTGAGATCTTCCACGACACAAAGATATAAAAATTGTAAATGAAACTCTATTGACTTATTTTATAAGTGAATATTCATCAGTTACAGCAGAAATACAAAAGTGATAGAAAACCTGATGAAGTTTCTTCCTCAGTGAGATTCTGACACTGGGAGCAGGTTACTGGTTTCACAGTCAGGAACTGGTTGGAAACCTGAGGCCAGCAGGTCAGTCAGTTATGGTAGATCTGAACTTTGGATTGATGACGTCAATATGAGAAACTTCAGACTGAAAGAGCTCTGTCAGGTTAAAACACATCTTGTGAAGTTTAGATATTTTTGCTCCAACAGGATCCAGAGGAATCACCTCA
>CAEFZX010008882.1:0-37763 GCA_903066825.1 Alfaro cultratus
AAAACTTTTTTATATTTAAAACACAAAATTTTTTTCTAATTTTAAAATCTGTTTGTGTTTCCAAACTTTTCCAACGTTTTGGTGCCATTTTGGAAAAAAAAAAAAAAAAAAAAAAAAAAAACCTGAATAACATGGAGAGCAATACGTTTTCATGACGTAATTCATGCATGCATTCAATAGAAGCTAAAAGGTCAAAATCAATCCGTTCTCACCAAAATAAGAGCTTTTAAGGATCCAGTCTGGAATGTCTCTGCACCGGGTTCTCCAATGCGCATCGCCTGTGGAGACATGAACAGTTTCTTGCATCATAATCTTGTTTTATTTGCTAACAAGTTCTTTCTCAAACCGTCTATTTCCAACAGAGGACAGTAGTACAAGAAATGAGCTGCCAATCTGCGTATTGACCCAAAATCAGTGGGAAAGGATTCAAATATGACACGCGCGAGCAAGACGTGAGATAAACAAAAAAAAATAATAAATCACTGACGACAACAAGGCAAAGAGACGCTATTGGACACCGCAGCACTACATTCATACTGGTCAGAAAACGAAACATGTTTTAAATATATTGTTCTCTGTGTTTCTTGAACAACTTTACCTTACGACAGTGCCACTCTCCCCCCTTTCTCGCTGCCGCAAATTGTGACAGTGGTATGTTTGTGAAACTGTCGTAAATCAGCCGTCAGCTGCTCGCTCTGTAAAAGCAATTTTCACATCAAAGGAAATAAGAATTTTAAAAAATTGAATTATTTTAAAGTTAACATGTTTTTTTTAAAGCTCAATGACGTATGACGGTATATATTGTGTTTATGTATAGTTTTGCGACATAAAGTGTGATAGATAGATAGATAGATAGATAGATAGATAGATAGATAGATAGATAGATAGATAGATAGATAGATAGATAGATAGNAGCATTTATTTATTTATTTATTTATTTATTTATTTATTTATTTATTTATTTATTTATTTATTTATTTATTTATTTATTTATTTGATGCCTAATTACAATTTTAGTAAAAGCAAAGATGACATATTTTGCCTTACATTATTTTTCACAGTTTTAAAATGTGCTTAGTCAAATTAAACTATTATAATTATTAGACTATTGTTAGTGATTTAAAAAAATGGTTTCCATTTATGCCATTCTATGAACAATATTATTGCTTTAAAGGAATAATGTTAAAGACAGAATCAGGAAATTGATTTGAAATGCAAATTTTAAGCAGTGACACAAAATCTACTAATAATGTGACACTAATGAAACTTGCCTCTGGCCAGGTTTGTTTAAAAAAATACTTCTGAAACTTTTGTTACCAGTTAGAGGCAACAAAATGGAGAATGTATCCGACTTTAAATGTTTAACCAGCAAATAAACAGAATACGATGTAGAAATATACGCAATATGAATGTTACTGATGTACTAATGTGCACAAATTGTCATAGTTCATGTGCTGGTGAAGACATGCTATGGCTAGAATGATGGATACCGATTACACAACAATGCAGAGTAATGATTTACAGACATACACCTTTACATCTTTATTCCATACATAAATATGTATATATGGTTCTCCTACTGAGGACTTTTGGGTCAGGGAGCTGCAAGGAGAAAGTTGCACTCAAAGAAAAATTACAAGAGAGAACCAACACTTCTGCAAACAGCCACAAGATGGCAGCTCTTACTCAAAATACAAGATTTCTATCTTTTTTCTTTCTTTTTTTTTTATTATCATGATGTCCTTTATGGTAGTTTGCTTCTATCGGTTATATTCCTATAGACACGCTGAACAGGTTTCTGTTTTGAAGTGTTCCACAACGTCACGCATCCAAAACAATTTATTTGTAGTTGTGGATTTACGGACGGCTCCTGCTCCTAAAAGCGACAGCCTTGGCGAATTCGCCCACGCTGCCCTGTCTTTTGCTTCATCCTTGATTAAAGAAGAAGACAAGCATTGCACCTACACTGGTGTTTACACACTCACACACTCACACCCTCACATATGCACAAACATTTCATGTGATCACTTGGAAGAAGACAGGCCTGAGCTGCAGCTGGTGTAAGAAGTGAACCAGGAACTGCTGGACACACATTAAGACGAAGCGGGGAGCGTTAGATGAGCTCGTCAGGGTTTTGCAACGAGGAGCGTTGGTGGTGGTGGTGGTGCTGAAGATGGTGGGTGGGTGGGGTAGATTTGTTCCCATGGAAACTGTGCAGTCAGCACATCTGTACGGGTTATGCGCTGTCCTTTCATATTGGAATCCTGCGGCCTCTCGCCACCTCAACCGGACACGACAGCGTGCTCTCACATGCAAAAAAAGAAAAGAATAATAATAAAAGAGCAAACACAAACTGTCAATCCACGCATATTCTCGCCAAGAAAGCATCCCCTAACTTGGCGCTTTCAATCCGGAGGATGGCTCTGTCACAAATTGAAACAGCGCCTGTGTGCATTTATTATAGAAATATAGCAGCGACCCAAACTGGGAGGCTCTGTTCCTCCAGCAGGCTTTCTCCCTCATTTTGCTCCTGTCCATCTCCCTCTTCCACCTCTCTCTTTTGCCGCTTCTGCCTGAAAGCATGAGGAGAATCAATATGTTTTCAATTTGCAGCAGAGCCTTCCTCCTCTGCATTCTAATAAGGCTTGACTAGCCCTTTAACTTCCGGAGAGAGACGGATAAAGAAACAGAGAGAGAGAGACAAGGAGTAGGTGAGGCCAGACTTCAACTAAAGGACGTTGAAACTGAGATGTCAACTTTAAAATATTCATAGTGTGGCCCGGCTTCACCACTGGGCCACACTTTCTCCCGCAATGGAGCAAAAATGTCGTGGTCACAGCTGCACTGCCCACCTTTCAGTTCACTGAGTGCAGTTCCTCCTTGCTTCCTGTTTTCTTTAAATTCCCAACAGGTGAAATGTTTCATGTTGTCATGTCCTCCACGGTTTTAGAGCCAGCCGTGTTCACAATTCATTTTTTTATCTCCAGAATTAAGTCAGGTCTCAAGTCATTAGTTTATTGTTTCCATTGACCAGATGCTTGAGCAATTTAACATTTCGAAAAATAAATCCGCTTCGTGAAAACGCTCCAATTTCGAAAACCTTTCGTGTTATGATAACGAGAAAGATTTGGTTCTATGGATGAGGTGTTTTGTTTTTTTGGGGGGTTTTTTTGGCATTATCGAAATTGATTTACACGAGTCACATGATCAACAGCAGGATGTTACCACTGGCGGAAAAGACGAAGAAGACAGGAAGTAGTCGGAGGATCATGGCGTGACGTTTTTTAATTATTTATTGTGTGAACAATCTGATTCTCGTGATTTTAATTTTGTTTCTAATTTAATGGAAATGGCGCAATTGCAAATTTGTGGGGGTTTTATATATTATATTGACAACGTTTTGCAAAACGTACAAAAGCAGCTACCGTCCCCTTCTTTACAACATATCACATTAAAACAAGAGGCTTTTCTTCTTAATTAGCATCATATAAATCCATCACAAGATTATTTAGAAATGTTGTACTATATTTGTGTTTTAAAGCTTTGCTGTCAAGTTTAAACAGTGGTCCACATGTTGTTGTTTTAATGACGGTTAAAAAAAACAACATAAAATGCGAGGTGAATACGGAAATTCAAAATAAGTACAACAGGAAGTGATTTTATTTTGAAAAGTGTCTCGATAATGACGGTAGTTTATGGAGAACAATATGGTGTTAGACTGATAAGAAATTTTTATATTTTTTTTAATGAAAAAAATCGAAGGGAGTTAGTTTAAAGAAACTGAGTGTTCAATTTAAAGGTAAGTTTTAAAGTAAAAAGAATATCGTGGAGAATATTAGTAGCTGAAAAGTTGCAGAACTAAATATCATACATGCTCAGTTAAATCCTCAGAAATTATTGGTGGATATTGATGCCTAACTATGAGCAAATTCCTGTTAATTTACCTTCATGTTCATTATGATTTTACAAGAGCTTGTAACAAAGTTAATGGTGAGCATTTATGTGGACCTGAATATTGCCTATTCCTTCCAACACTCCACTGTCGAAATGGCAAATTAAGCTGTCATGATTAACAGTCTGCATTTGATTCACTCTGAGCAGCACTGGATTCTGCTTCTCTTAATAACACTCCAGGGAAATCCGAAATTATACATTTGCCAGGGAGATCAAAATGTTAGAAATAATGTGCCACCAATCATCCACAGGCAGCTGCAGGCTTCTGACTCTGAGGTATGATTGGGATCTGTTCAACTGAAGGTCAGACAGATGTGTCTGCGCAGCGGAAACAAGGCGAAAGGAAAGCAGAGGAAGGGAAGGAAAGGAAATTAGAAAAGACAACAGAACAAAAACAGAAAGGAAATAAAACAAAGAAAAAAAGAAGAAAGAGGCTGAAATAAGGCTGATTTCTGTCTTGGTTTGTGATAAGATCAGAAATATACATATGTGGCATCAAAACAAACCAAAATACATGATCCCCTCAGATGGGGAAGGAGCTCACCTTAGAGATCAGAGGTTCAGAGACAATCCAGCAGAGAAAGTAAAACCTAACAGCAGTCAGTCCAGTTTTGTTTAAACGTTTTGTCACACAGGACAAATAGTCAACTCAAAAGTACTCAAGGGCCAAGATACATACACACACACACACACATACACACACAGACACCCATCTGGAAAGAAATCACTTCACTGAACCCCATTGTAAACCTCCTGGTTATTCCACCAAATATTGATTTCTGAACTCTTTAGTATTGTTGTTTCTAAATGAATATCAACTTGTTTTCTTTGCATTATTTGAGCTCCGAGATCACTGCATCTTTTCCATTATTTTGACCATTTCTCATTTTCTGCAAATAAATACTAAATTTTTGCTTGGAATTTCAGAGACATGTTGTCAGTAGTTCACAGAATAAAAGAACAATGTTCATTTTACTCAAACATGAACCCGTGAAGAGTAAAATCAGACAAACTGATCATTTTGCAGTGGTCTCTTAATTTTTTCCAGAGCTATACATTATATATATTAGAATATATCATATAATATAACAATAAAATGTATTTATACATGTGTATATATAAAATATGCAATATTTACAGAGCTGTAAAAATATATATATTTATACTGTTAATAGTACTACCTATTATTTTAGCTAGAAATCTAAAATATATAAACAAGTTGAGATTGTGAATTCATTTGACTTTTTCAACAATATGTGAAAGATGCAATATTTTTGATTTAACCAAGAAAATAGAAAATGTAAATAACTGTAGATCCAAAACTTTAAAAGGGATTTTAAAAAAATCCCTTTTTGCTGATCAGCAACAAGATCAGGATGTTGATCGCTCTTTTCCTTGAAAACACTCGTATTTATGCAAGTTTATAACATTAAATAAAAGCTGATTTGGGTAAACAACTGTCTCCTTTTGAGTCAAAGTTATTAGATAGATGTCTTATTTACTTTTAATGTAAAGAGAAGTCAGTGGTGTGGTTATCAACAGACGGATACTTTGTGTTGTGCCTAACATTTTCCATCATGAGATTTTGATTTAGGGGTTTCCTAACGTAAAGCGGTACAGAAACGCTCCTGCATTAAAAAAAACAACAAAAGAGTCCTGATAGAGAATCGTTGTAGTTTTCTGCTTTGTATGAATCTAACCGAATGCTCTCCGTATCTGACCTACTTAAATTCATTGTGCAGCCTTCCTGCCTTCTTACAGATGCCCTAATTTCGCAACGTGTGCTAAAAAGTAAATGTATAAATGATTGAACTAGGCGCTACCACAGATAATAAGAACAAAGAAAAAAGGGGGAAGAAGAGCAATGGGCTTAATTAGATTTTAATTTTTTTTTCTCCCAACACTATATGGGTCTGATTCTAAACCACCACAAAGAGCAGGGTGCCTTACTGAAAAGTTTCTTTTAAATATTAACTATATATTAAGTTATTTAAAAAATGGCTTTATTTGTTTTTACTCCAACAAGTAATCCTTTACGTCTGTGTTAATGCTAATTATTTATTTTTTTTAAACATTTGTTGCTACAGTACAGTATGAGACAAATAATCTGTGAGAAAAAAAAATATCGAGATCCTCTGCCTCCTCCCAATCCTAACGAGAAACAACCAATCAGAGCCAGGAGGCGGGTCTTAGTGCTGTCCATCACCTCCATGTTGCCTAGGCTTCAACTAACAGTCCGTTGTTGAATCAGCATGGCCACAGATGACGACAGATAAACGGTTCTACTGTAACGGTGAGTTGTTTCTCTGCCATTGGCACATTTAGCATGAGATACACGAGACTGAATTGACAGCGTTAAGACCCGCCTCCTGGCTCTGATTGGTTATTTTTGATGCATTTCTTCAGACGGCAACAGTCATGATATGGTGACAGTTTAAAAAAAATATATGGAAAAAGAAACATATTTTTATGAAAGTTACATAATGCACTTTTAACAAGCAGTTTCTGATCGATTCGTGTCAAAATAAGAAAATACACACGTGTCCACTTTGGATTATGAAGTAATGTTAATTTTCTCCTTACATATCCAAACCTGTGCAGTTCTGCTCCCTCTCCGCAGTATTTATACCAAACTGTCGTCTCTATCCGTCTGGTTTTCACTTTGCTGGTGGCAACGAAGCTTAGACGAAAGGGGTCGGGGGTGCTTTTGAAGTAGGCCAGTTTGCAGCGGGTAACGGCGAGTCATTCATGCAAACTTTAGATTCCCGATGAGAACAGGACACCCTGGTTCGTCCTCAGGCGTCAAGAGGCCCAGGAAGGAGGAAAAGGCGTTTGTGCGAAAACAAGACGGTGGAAGGCAAGACCGAAATGTGACAAAAAGAGAGAACAAAGACGGATGAAACGGCGGCGGGAGAAGAGAGGAGCGGCGGTGACCTAAATGAGACGGGCACAAACAGGTCTCCTGTATGAGAGCTGTGGAAATACTCATAGACCTGCATAAATTACAGCACTTTAAATCTAAAATGCAGAGCAGCTGCTCCTGCGCAAAGCTCACGCTGCTCCCTCCTTTCCACTAACTGTCTCCTCTTTTCCCTGTAAAATGCCACTCAGGCCTGAAGAACAGAGGGTCTGTCCTCACTGACTTTCAGCTCCACGGACTGACAGACGTAGCACGCGCCGCTCATTTTCCTAGCTAATGCTAGTTAGCATACGACAGACAAAATAGCATTTATTCATGTTTCTAGAGGAATTCAGAGACCAAGACATGACGAATGAGTGCAAAACAACAAATAGAATCAAAGAACATTTGCTCATGATGAATTTTGCGAGCAGGCTTGACTCACTAGTGTCATGTTTGGGTTTAGGTTCTTAGCCCACATGCAGAACACCACAGGAGAACGAAAATCAGTTAAAGAATATTTATTTACAAATAATGAAAAGTGCAGATGATTATGGGTCCGGGAAGGGATTCCTCTGGATGGCTTTCCACTGAGAAACAACGGGAAGGATATGGCGAGTTTAAGGTTGTAGGAAACGGGACATGTTCAACGGCAACGGGAAAGATCTTACTTGGGTTTGTAGATGGTCTGGCGTGGGGGAGGGTTGACTGTGGGTTCCGGGTTCCTTGTTGAAGGAGGTTCTGATCCAGGCGCTGCTGAATGGAGAGGGATCCAAGGCGAGAAGGCGACGACGGAGGGCGGACAGGTAGGCGTGGATGGTCCGGCAACTCTGGAGGGAAGGACCCGACTGCCAGCCGGAGATCTCAGGTAATCTTGTAAACAACAGGAACGAAGGGAATGGGAGCTCGGGCGACCAGTGGATACTAATCCACGGCGTCACGAGGGAGGCTTCAATCAAAGCCACAACGAGGAGTCTCTCAAGGTGAGTCCACGACAGCCAGAGAGAGAGCACCTGAAGAGCACAGAGAAAAACAACGAGGGATTACTCGGAGGCAAATCTTGAAACATATAACAACTCAGAGTGTAACTCTGATGGACTCTGGTCTACCGTGCAGGTAAAACACTCAGGCGCCGAAGTGCTAGCAGACAGGTCCTTTAACCCTCCAGAATCTGATGAGAGATGATCTACAGGTGTGTAGAGCCACGGGCACGCCTTTCCAGGTAACGGCCTCCGGCGCCCTCTGGAGGATGAAAGAGGAAGCAGCAACCTGCTCCAAAAAACCACTACATGGGGAGGATTCCCCAGAACCCGACAACTAGTTACTATTCTATTAACCATAGAATAGAAATTATGAAAATAAATTAGCTTTTTGGATAAAACAAAAATAGTTCAAGGATGAGGTGTTTTTGTGTCCCACAAAACTGCAACGGAAACGCTTTTCCTCGCATCACACAACAACCACATGTTTATGGGGAAATTTTTCTGCCATAATCCAAGAGCACACATTTTCAGTCTGAAAGCAGGATTTCATGTCTTTTGTTCCTAAAACGTTTAATACTATTGCTTACATTTTCATTTTGAAAGCAGGACTTTATGTCTTTCTTCTCAAAACTTGTAATGCTTGTCCTCAAAACTTCTCCTGGCGCTCAGACTTGGTCTCTGCTCTCTTACAAAACAATCTCTGCTTGCTACTGGAACAAAAATGCACCGTCGCCTGGCAACCTCTCAGCCAATAGAATGAAAGTGCTGTACTGGGTGCGTTTGTTTCATTCTAGCGGGTGTGCTAGTGTGGTGACCTGTGCCACACACAGGATGTAGGGACTTGGCTGGGTGAACAAACTCCTGCCTAATATCAGTAGCTGTTAGCGATCAGTAACACACCGCTAGCGGATGTTTAGTGGTAACATGGAGCAGAAGGCGGAGGCTGTTGTTTCTCTCCAGTGGGTGGTGCAGGTTGATACAATCCATAGTAGCACTAGCTGTGGCTCCACCAGAGCTCTCAAAGCGTCACACAGTTCATAAAAGTTTTGTGTCATTGTAAAACGTTGAATCCATAACTCTCCTGTAAAATCTACCGTTACAGTAAGTGAGGTAAATGAGAAGCAGACACTGAACATGATGCTTCGCTTTTCTACTTCACATGGTCTTTTGTGATTCCAATTTGTTTGTGGCGTCGTGCAGAAGCAAAGTGCCAACTTATTTAGAACAAAAGGAGAAATGCTATTTGAGTAAAGATGCGCACAACTGTAAACAATATCAGCTGATGATGTTGGTGATGAGTGAGAAACTGCTGGGAGTTGTTCCAGAAAGAATGAGGGGAAAAAATAACATACAACTGATTTTGAGAACCAGTTCAACATTTTGGCTTATAGTGACTGAAGCAATGAAATGACGACTATTGCTTTTATTGCAAATTGATATAGTTCATTTTAACTGACAGTATATAAGCAAACGATTCAACAACAACTAAAAAACAGCACAGAAATAATTGAGAAATGTCCAAAAGGATTTGTAATCTGTTGGAAGGAATGAAAAACTGCTACAATGACGAACACAAATGACTAAAGTACTAAATGTACTGGAGGCTTAACTAGCAGCTTTGAGAATCTAAATTTGTATCAGAGAAATTTAAATGGCAAGCACCGGCCCTGGATACACGGGTCTGGGAAAAATGAAGAGACACAGCAGCTGCAAATGATCACTTTCTCTGATTTTATAGGTTTATGTTTGAGTAAAACGAACATTGCACTTTTTATCCTATGAACTACTGACAACATGTCTCTGAAATTCCAAGCAAAAATTTTGTATTTATTTGCAGAAAATTTGAAACGGTCAAAATAATGAAAAAGGTGCATCAAGTAATGCAAAGAAAACAAGTTAATATTCATTTAGAAACAACAACACTACTGCTTTAACTCAGAAATCGATATTTGGTGGAATAACCAGGAGGTTTTCAATGTGGTTCAGTGCAGTGGCTGTAGGTATAAAGATATCGACACAGATATTCTGCAGATCGAGACCATTGGTTGAATTTGGTTGGTTTATCGATGTTCTGTTTGACATTTGATCCCCAGTTTGATTTCAGATACAGAGTTTTTTTTTTCCTATACAGACCAGAAGGTCAAAACTAGGCAGGTGCAACAGTTGGAAAGTCACAAGTATGTTTCCTTCTTTTTTTTTCATCACTACTTCAGAAAAAGTGATAGAAAAACAAATTTTGATTCAAGACAAATTTCCAGACTTCGATTCTCTCAAATGGACGAAGAGATTTTAAAGATCTGAATAAACAAACGCAGAGAAAAACCAAATCCTCCGTCGGGTTTCCGCGCTCGTAGGAGGTGAACACAACAATGCCGCAACAATGTGGCGGTGGTCATGATGAAGGGATTTGCTGTGCTTCTCCTCTCATCTCTGGCCATCAGTAACCAGAGTGCAGCAGGGACCTGAGGCTGTGGCTGGATGAGAGGAGGAGGAGGAGGAGGAGGAGGAGTCGAGCAGAATGTTAAACATGTCCTCTAGACCCTGGAGGAAGAGGAACACCAGCCAATATGGAGACCGTTTCCCCCTCCGCTCTTCCCACCCAACCACAGCCGCATAAACGGCTCCGGCTCCGTCGTTCTGCGTCACTGGATTCCAGGAGCTGTTAATGTCTGTCGCTCTCTGTGCGTCGGCTGCGGCCCCGTCGAGCCGTCCGGGGCCCTAATTGCAATTCAGTCGGTGCGTGAAATTTCATTAGGCTAAATGATTTGCGTCATCCAATTAGGTAAGTCTCGTTTGACTAAAGTTCAGTCTCCTTTGAGATGAAAAGAAAAAAAACCAAACCAGAATGAATAATTAAATTTGTAATAATCGCTTTGTCTTTAGGACAGTTCTAATTGGTTAAAAGTAAAGCATGTAAAGGATAGATATGCAACTAGAAACTTGCATTGTTTTGTCATTTATTTTGAGGAATTGCAGGGTAAAAACATTGAAACGATGAAAGAGAAAACTGTAAACAAAAACCACAAGTTAGGATATTATAGCGATTAATCCAACTTGTTCTTTTTGGAACAGCAGGGAAACGTAGTTTAAATGCCACAGCATGCCTCAGTATTAATGTTGAAAATGCTCAGTTGGTCCCCCACATCCTGGTTGTGATGACCTACTGTTGCGTTTGTGTCATCATAAACCGGTCTGCCCGTTCCTCTCTGACCGCCGACGTCACAAACTGCTGCTCTGTGAGCAAATCTGTTGGTCATGAGTTCTACAAATGTGAGATTAATACGGTAATCTGGTTGTTTGAGTTGAAAATGTAAAACTGTTTTTAGCTAAAATGCAGCACACATTGTGGAGGATAAAACACCAGAGGTGAACACATCATCCCCCAGAGTGGGATGAAACATGTTGATGTCAGCGCGTTAAGTTAAACGATGCGTGGTGATAATAGAGCATTGTTACATTAGAAAGTAAGATGGAGGGTAATAATCGACGAAAGTTTGTTGGAGAGCGCAGAACGCCTGAGTCTACCGTCCATCGAGACAACATGACGGATTCTACAGCAACAAAATAAAATAGGTTAGAGCAAATCGTGTCACGTGTTGGGATGTCCTAGTCAAAGTCCAGACCTATATGAAGAGGTTTTAGTTCTAGGTGTCCAGAGCTGCTACAGAGATCTGTTTCTTAAATCATTTATGTTTTGTTAAAACGTTTCTCTTTGTGGTTCTTACGCTTGAAGTGTTCATCAATATGCAAACACCATGTTTTAGAACTTCGTCTGACAGACACTTTGCCTCTACCACAGTTTCTATCTGGTGGATAAATTGCGTTGGATTGCATTAAGTTGGCAAGAGCTGCATTTTTATTCATGTTTTTTTCCCCCTTCCTTTTTTGTAAGAACAAATATCTTATAAATTTGTAGTTTTGATCAAAACCATTATTTTTGCCTTGAATTTTCAACAAATATCAACAAACTTCATTAAATAATGGAATATTTTAACCAATTATGAACTACTCTGAACATCAACAGCGCGTCTTCAGACAGAGGGTTCTTTAGAACCACTGCAATACTGACTGCTGCAGGAGATTGTAGCATCCGCGAGTCTTTGAAGAAAATGAAATCTCCCTCCATGATTAGTAAAGTATTTTTGAAGCAATTAATTATGGAAAGGTCGGCCGGTATCTATGTGTTAGAGTGACTTGTTTCTGTGTCTGCTTATCCGTATGAACATGTGGCAGCAGTGCAGCCTATCACAAGAGGGAGACAGCTGCCAGGATTCCACCTACCGCAGGAGCGGCCCGCTCCAGCAGCACCAACAAGCAGCAGCAGCAGCAGCATTAAACTGTCACAACAAAACTAAACATGCCATTTTTTTTTGTTGCTAATTCTCTAAATAGCAATTTGCTTAAAAGTGACCAACATTAAAAACAGAATGCAGAAAGCTCCCTAAAAAACTTTCAAACCTCAAAAAAAAAAAAAAAAAAGCTGCGTTTTTAAGTAAATTAGCTTCAAGATCACCCCAAACAAACAAATGAAAAAAAAAAACTTGCTATAAATCTGCGTGTAGCTGTGACAGCGTAAAGGCTCGTTGTCTTTCCAGAGCGGCGAGTGGATGTGAAACAGAAGAGCGTGTCAGACGTACAGACCACGGATCGGTGACTTTTACGGCCTCGTACATCTGCTTCGGTCCCAGCCGCCCGAGCCTCTAGCCGCTCACTCAGGTGTTTTACGGCCGCCGCTCCCCGCCTTTCATTAAACATGTCTCCCTTTCCCCTTCCCCGGGAAATTATAATACACAGCAGCCTGCGAGAAAAAAAAAAATCATAACCTCTGATAACAAGGTGACACCTTATTGATCCCCGTCAGGAGGAATGTCTTCTGTTAGGGGTTAAGACGTTGGGAGTCGAACAGGCAGCAGGGAAAGTGAAGCCAACATGGAAGAGGCCGGAGCAAAAAGGGCCCCTGGTTTATGGAGCTTCCAGCTCACTTAACTATTCATGTGCAACAATCAACAACAAGGTCCATAAAGGTATGCTTTGCAATCCGGTGCAAATGTCTGGACAAACCTTTGAGGTTTAGTAGGGTTAAAAATGTGATTACATGAACGTTGATATTACAGGAATTGTTAAATTCAACCTTTTTCTTTCTCTGGAAATACACGCTATTATTATGCTAGCAACATGAAGTTTGTTTTTGACTTTTAGCCCAATTTTTCTCTCATTTTCAGTCCAAATGCAGACAGAGGAATGTTTTGTCTTCTCTTTTGAGGTTGTTGTTTTATAAACCTTCAGGCATGTAAAGACTCAATAGTTTTTTTCTATTTCTGAGAAATCCTCCTTAGATATCTTTCATCTGCTGTTGATATAAGTCTTAAGCCTGAGTTATATTTTGTATCATCATTACATAATGTATTTTATCATATCTGTCAGTGTTAAGCGGCATATTGCTGGGTATTCCTTACATTTAGCTTTTAGCACATTTCAGACAGAACCTTAATTGTAAAGTCTTCTCAAAGATTCCTATTAGAATACAGATCAGGACTTTGACTATGCCATTCTGGCATGTGGGTCAATCAAAACCGCCCGCTGTATCTCTGGTTGTATTTTCAGAAATAACTCTATGTGCCAGTTTCAAGCAGAGCTGGGTGAATCGATCCAAAATATCGATAACATAGATACCAAATCGGTATTAGTATCAGACCGACACTAACATAAGGTCAGTACTTAAGTTACCAATTCCCTCTTAAAATGTTACTTTGTTTTTGTATCGCAGTTTTGCAACTGTATCTCAAAAAAATTTTGGTTTGGATTTTTGGATCACTTTATTTTGCACTTTGCTTATTTAGGAAAAATGCAAACAAATTGTGTTGTTGAAGTATTTTGTGGGAATCAATAAACTTTTAATTATTTTGTTCAAACGTAAAACAAAATAATAATAATAATAAAAAAAACACCTAAATGTCAGAAGTTTGATGATTATATCAAACTCAAAAAAGTATTGGTATCGGTAGCAGTACTGATACTGATAGTGATACCGATACAGGTTATTGTCTGATACCAATATAAGACCCGGTATCGGACCGGTCCTGGTATCGAACTGATCGGTGACAGGTGTTTTCGGTGTCATGTGCAATGTTAATTTTCCCCTAACACAGAACTTTGTGTTGCTCTCATGCTTCTTCTAAATATTTGCTTCGTCTGTTCTGTCTCCCTTGTGGCAAACTGAATTATTCTACTTGGCTAATTTTTTTTTTTTTCTTAGCACTTTTTCAGAAACCACAGATTTGTGGAATGTCAAACTAGTGTTTGTCCTGCCAAAATGCAAATATTCACTGCTTGTTTCGTGTGTTATGTTTGTATGGTGTAAGGCACTGTTGCTAAAATGTGCCATACAAATAAACGTGACTCACCTTCACACAACAGCTGCATTCTTGTGAACACTAAACCACATCCAAGTGCTCTCTACTTACTATTTAGATAACTTCTAAAGGCGTTTTGCTGCACTAGCTGTCAGAGTTAAGCGGACTCTCAGGTGTGTGTGTGCAACAGAATGAAGAAAAATCATCTTCATTTCAATTTGTGCTGCTTTGTCACTAAAGTTCCTGATCAAATATTCTGACAGTTGTGGCTGTGAAAATGGCCAAATGTGATTTTTGTCGTCTTTTGGAAAGCAGGCTTGAACGTCTGTATTTATGTGTTTATATATTAAGGGGAAGGTGGGGGCGCTTGTTTTTGCGTACAGCGCTGCTGCCGCCGCCGCTGCGCGCCGCACATCTTCCTCGCTCTCTCTCCGCTTCCTCCTCGCTCTGTAGATTTTTTTTCCCTCCCCTGCTTCAAACCATAATCCACCCCCTTCTCCTCACCCTCCTCCTCCTCTTCCACCTCCTCCTCTCTTTTCTCCACTTCTATCTCAGCTCTGCGAAGAAGAGAAACCAGGAAACCGAGGATTGATGTGTTGCTCTACTTGATTTCCCCCCATCTCTCTCGCGCGCGCTCTCTCTCTCTCTCCTTCCGTCTCTCGCGCGCACACAAACGCGTCGCGCCACGCCAGCTCTTCCAAAAGAAAAAGAAGAAAAAAAACAAAAAAAAAACAAAAACGCGTTTTCGATAATGTTTCATCATTTTGACGGGATGACAGTTGGTGGCCGCGTCCGCGTCCTCTCGCTGTTCTCCGGCTGGCCGTAACGGACAGCGCCGGGGATTCGTTGTTTTCATGCGGGAGGAAGAGGCTCCGGGGCTCCGGGAAAGCTTCGCTCGTCTCCGCCGTGTTCTCCTCCAGCCGCGAGCGGCCGCATGACCGGTGATGCTCGGCCTCTCTGCCTGGATGCGCCCCTCTGTCCACGGTGTACCGTCGCTGCCGCTGCCCCGATGCCCTAACGGCAGATTTCCGCTGTTGCCGGAGAAAGGTCTAGGGACCACATATGGAAACTGGGGATCGTAATTTCAGAACTAAACAGGCTGTTGTTAGATTTTTTCTTTTTTCCCCCTCCAAACTGTATTTTTCTTCTCTCTCATTTATATCTCCTTTTTCTTTTTTTCTTCCTTTTTTTTTAGAGAGAGAGAGAGAGAGGGGCATCTCTTCCTTGTTTTTATGCTCCATCATCTCTTAAGGAACGGGTTCCATGGCAGTCATGTTACTTGCTGATATTTTGCGTTATTTATTTCGTTTTACCCTTGATGTTTGATTAATGCTTGATTCTGCTACTTTGAATTTCTTTTAAGTCATCTAGTGCTAGTTTCCTCTACACCCCTGGCCCTGCCTGTCTGTCTTGCCTGCCTTCCATCGTCCCTCTTTCCCCATAATGTGTTATGTTACAGCTCGGTTATCCAAATCATGCCCGAGATAAATCTACACAGTTTGCTTATCCTTTTGATCACACCAGATTAGTCTTGTGTCATTCTCCATTTGCGATCGCTGCTTCTGTTTCTTTCGGGGTTCGGGGTTATTTTGAAGGAAACCAGGCCGCCAACTGTGTTTGTCTTAACCACACTCCACCGCCACTCCCCCCTTAATCCCTTTTCGGTATCAATTAATTCAAACTGAAATTGTGTGTGTGTGTCTGGGTGCTCATGCATGTACAGGTGTGTGCATGAAAGTTTGGGTCTGTAAGAAAGTCGGCGTAAGCTGCGCGAGATTGTCTTGTCGTGCCACGTACATTATTCCATTACCACACCATTAAAGCTGTGAGGACTGTAATGTATCTGATGCCTTCAGTTAGCTCAGAAAGCCAAAATTAGGTCTGAAGCAGCCAAAGTCCTCCATCCCCCTCATTATCTTGGCCTTTTTCAGAGTTTGACATTTAGAGGCCTTCAAACTCAACAAAGTAGGCCCCGATCCCAGACCAGGTCTCTTGTGGAATCTGCTGAAACTCGTGTTTTTAGGTCAGCCTTTTTTTATTTCCGGAGTAGGGCAACTTACTGCCATCAGAAGTTCAGAATTTAGAGAACTTTACCTCTTAAGGCTGTTGCCGTCATTGCCAAAGGGTGTTTGACCCCCTTTTTGTCGGGTCAAACAGCTGGAAATCCACCCGAAACCTTAACCGTCTTCCGAATTTTTTATTTTGTTTTTCGTCTTTGTGCCGGCCCCCCCCCAAAAACCAACCATACGATTTCCCCCGAGCTCCCCTAACTCCCCCGCCCCCCCAGCCGTCCCCCGCTACCGTCGTCCGCCCGACGCAGCCCACCCCCCGCTTTCCGAGCTGGCGTGGCGACGCAAACTCACAAATATTTACTTCCTGTACATCAAAAGGAAAGGGGGCCCCCCTTTCGTGGAATGTGGCAACATGGGTGTGTTTGACCGCGGAGTTCAGATGCTGCTGACCACAGTGGGGGCCTTTGCCGCCTTCAGCCTCATGACCATCGCTGTGGGGACGGACTACTGGCTGTACTCGCGCGGCGTCTGCAAGATCAAGAGCACCAACGAGAACGAGACGAGCAAGAAGAACGAGGAGGTTATGACGCACTCGGGTCTCTGGAGGACGTGCTGCCTAGAAGGTGAGCCAAAGACTTAAAGGTAGCCATGTATACGTACATGTAAATATATATAACATCTATAGGCACACATGCACAGACCCACCAACAATACCGCCGTGAGCAGATCAATCCCTTCATGCCCACACTCATTTTCACATGGTCCTGCATTTGCACCTACATGCCTACACAGAAAATCACAAGCCCACACTATTCTGTATGTACTCTGCAATAATTTTCTTCATAAGGAAAAAAAGCATCTATCTATCTATCTATCTATCTATCTATCTATCTATCTATCTATCTATCTATCTATCTATCTATCTATCTATCTATCTGTCTATCTAACACCAATGTTCAAATAAGGTGTATGGTTCACTCACATCTCCTTCATAAACCCATAAGTGGTACAAATTTCATGTCCTCTGCAGAAGTCATGGACAATATAATGTTTTAGCTGACAAATGGACTCTTGATTTAGGTCTTAGAAAGAATGTTTGGTAACCTTGTTTTTTCTGGCATAGTGGAATTGGTTGCCTTGCAGCATCAGCCCAGATTTGCCCAACACAGGGGAGTTGTTTGCCTAACTGAATATTACATTGAAGGGACGGTGTACTGAATTTGATTTGGGCAACAGTGTGATGATATAAAGATCATTAAGTAATGACAGGAAAGGATAAAGGCTTGATTTCAGAGGAATAGTCAGAACAACAGTTGCTTTGCAACAAGAAGGTTCTAGGTTTGGATATGAGTCCAACGCAACTTTTAGAAGAAAATTTATCATTGTTTTATACCCGACATCACTGGATCTGAAGAAAAGCGAAATTCTGGCATTTTAAATGTTGAGGCTCACAAAATTTGGTTTGGCTGCTATTTCCAATACTCAGTCTGTGAAATGTTAGCACCAGTCCTTCAGGTCCGGTTTGGTCAGTGGACACACATGAACCTGCTGCTATACGCTCTAGAGCAGTCCCTAGCACTGGAACCATTTTGGTGGAAAAAGCCCCCACCTACTGATGAATGAAACCCACAATCCTAATTTCAGAAATCTGGAGATAAATCAGCTGTGAACCAGCAGTTATTTGGTTATGACAGGTTAAAGGGTTACTGGAAAACCAGTAACCCTTTAATATTTTGATTTTTTTATTTTCCCAAAAACATCTGACCATCTGTAAGGATTCACACCAGCCCTGTTTAGTCTGCTTTAACTGTCCTCTAGTTAGGAAGCGGACTACAGTGCAGGGCATTCTGGGTAAATACAACCAAAACAAATTTGTGAGTCACCTTTGGCTAAAGAAAAGTGAACTCATACAACCGATAAAATCTGAGGCTACTCCATTTTTGTTGACATTTTATGAATAAGGAAGTTGCGCTAATATCTTCTTCTAAGGTTTTTCTGTTGTTTTCTTCAGTGGTTTTTGGTGCAATGCCACCACAGGCGAGGGGGGTGAACAGGTTCTTCAGATGGTATGAATTGTGCAGCGTGAAAGCGAACCGCACCAGCTGAAACTGTAACAAATGAGTCCACCTGACTATCAGGTGTGAAGACACAGTAAGGTTCAAAACTCAGACAAAGGTAGGGTACACCACCTACCATTCTGGACACCTGAGATAGACATAAATGAGATAGACTGTGACACAAGTTTGGCTGATTGTTCAGACATATGTTCAGTTAAGTTAGGAGAAAAAAGAGAGCTCAAAGCATATGTGTCTTGCAGTGTGAGTTTGTTTGTGATTATACAATAGGGAAACTGTGAAATGTCTCCTTAAGTGTGAAACAGATTTAACACAGTACATCGACACACACACACACACACACATATACGCACACACACACACAGACACAGACCAGTCCTCTTCTATCTATCATCAGACTGAATCAGAAACATACCAGGCCCCACATTCACCTGATTCACAAGACAAAGCCATGGGCTGATGACATAGATTTGCGGCGTTTGTGGGATTTCTCCCATGATTCATTTGGTCCTCTGTGTCTGTGGGAGATTTCCACAGGAATAGCTTTTGACTTTATTTTGAATGAGGGTTTAAAATAGAGAGAAACCACCTTGCGTGTGGCACATGTCATTGCTCATCTAGTGAGATTTTTGGCGCTTTAATTATGAATACTCAAAAACCTGCTTGGTTATTGAAATACAATCCTGTTTGTGTCTTAAAAGTCAGTCAGAACTTTTGAATAAGATAACATTTAAATCTATACTTTTCCCAGTTAAGGCTTTACTTTATGACACTTTATGGAAGATGAGAATTCCTGTATTTAAGTAACGCTACTCTAAACTATGCAACGTATTGATATAAAGAGCGTGTTACAGAAAGTGGAAAGCTTCATTTTAAACGGTTCCTGCCTTTACATTGAACAATGTTTGAATTTTATTTAATATGTAGCTCATGCATGACTTAAAATGGAGGGGTAAAGATAAAACAAATATTTAGATCATGTTTGTATTTGACAACTTTTTTAATTGATAAACTATTCAAAAATGAAAAAAAAAAACATTTTTCTGTGATTTGTAAAGTATTTGTGTCATTTGCTTTTAAGTGAACTGGACAAATAAAGCTTTTCAGAAGTTTATTTAAAATCGTTAATGAATTTGTAGTTGCAACATTCTTCATTATTTGGGTATATATACAGTATATCTAAATAATGTATACATGTTTTTTGAACTATGTCTACGGCTTTAATAAGTCGTAATATCAAAAACTACATGTTGGTTTCAACAATAAGATTGAGGTGTAAATCTTATTGTTGTCAATATGTCAAAAAAAAAACCCAACAAACACACAATTTTGCAATTGTGGTGTTTCCATTAAATAAGAAACACAATTAAAGTCACATGTGAAAAAGTTTGTTCACGTGAGAAGTCATTAAAAGACAAGCCATCATCCTCCTAACACTTCCTGTCAGGTTGTTGATCCCGTAACTCGCGTGATGCAAAAAAGAAAAGTTTTCTCATCGCAGTTTTGCCGTATACACTAATTTCAAGACAGCCGAGAAACCATCTCATCCTAGCTCCAAAACGTTTAAAATCAAAAAATGTGTTGGTTTTTTTCTGAATTTGTGTTTCTATGAAGCAAATTTATTTTTGTAATTTCAATTTGGTCAATATAAATGCTGCTACTGTTACTTACTAAACAACTTCCCTTACTAAGTAAGCACTAAATAATGTTAATTTATTATTTTTTAATTTGAATTCAATTTAATTACACTGACTTCCCAGATTGCTAGGTCACATTGCTACATTAGTGACAATAAACTGTGTTAGTAGAGACTCAAACTGTCTGGATGTTTTTAGGAACAGAAACCAACACATTTTACTCGAGCCATACGATACCATGTTTATGTCTTCGAAAACATACACTGCAGTATGAAATCATGAAATATGCTGAACCACATCAAAAACATCAACACGCTTGTTCAAGAGAGTAGTCGCAGCAAGTGAAGCTCTTATTTTCTTTGCAAAGTGGCTCTACTTTGCACTCTCTCGGCACACTCAGTGTCCTTGGCACCAGAGATTCAAAACGATTAAGAGCAGAGATTTTGAAAGATATCCAGCTCGAACGCCTTGCATTGCCATCGGAGCTACAGTTGCCATACAAACTGTGCGCCGAGGAGAGAGGAGCGAGAGGGAGAAGGGGACAATTGGGAGGTGCTAAGAAAGACAGGAAAAGAAAAAGGAAAAAAAGAAAGAGAGAGAGAGAAACTAAGCAGCTCTGGTTTGCTGTCATACGCCCTCAGGCATCTTATGCTATCTTTAACACGCAGGCCCACGTTCTATCTAACCTACCTCACCGCAGCTTTTAACGTAATACATCACAGCGTCGCTGCAATTTCCGCTTAAAGCCGGGGACACGATGTACACAACGTGCAGATATTGGTGAGAAGCTGTTTAAGTTTTTGCTCCAGACCTATTAGCGCCGCAAAACTGGAAATATCTCCATTGACACTGAGATCTTGTTTTGTTTTTTAATGTGAAATTACACCGTTTTTATGCTTCAACTTGAAAACAGATGTAAAAATAAAGTTCTGTCATAATATTAAAACGATCCCCCCCCACCCATTACAGCTCTGACATTAGCTTTTTGTTCCAGCCAACATGTCCGGTAATTTTCTTGTCCTCACTGCCGAGTCTCATTATCTAAAGCCGCAGCTAGTGATATTCTAGGATTGTGCGATAGCTAATTGCAGGGAATCAGATTACAAAAATAATCCCTTGGTTTTAAAGAAAAAAAAGAAAGAAAGAAAAAAAATGCAGTCTGTCAGTTTATCTAAAGCTCCAGTAAGAGTTTCAGTGGCTGTGGAGCACAAACGATCGGTAATCTGGTGATTGAAGTAATCCTGTTTAGAGAAAAATAAATCCACACAATCTCCTTTATCAAGAATCTGTCAGGAAGCTGTAATAGGTAGAAGGCCATTGTAGTAGGTAGAAACACAAATTCTAATAATTGGAAATAATAAGCAATCGCTCTACAGTACATCAAACACAAAGTTCTAATTTTGACTACATTTTAATCCATTTTGGACAATTCCTGTTATCGTTCCCCTAGAACTTTTTGCAGCTTTCTCTTTTAACGTTAAAGTGTTATTTTATGTACTCACCTCTATCAAAATTTTAAACAGATTTAAGTTACGGAGGTGTGCAGTAACTTTGCTGCTGTTGTTTTATGAGCTGTTGTGTATGTAGTCTACATTTCCCGCTGTTTACATGACTTGTATGCATATTTATTGTATATTTGGGCAGTTGCTGCTATGCACCCATGAGTTCATGACAACTTTCCTCCAGGGGATAATAAAGTATATTCTATTCTATTATCGGTGAGGTGATGAGTTGACAGGGCTGACTGAGTGAGGACGCACAGAATGTGGTTTGCTTACAGAGCAGCTGGAAGCTAGGTAGCATACCTGTTAGCATGTACGCTTTGAGCCGTCCAGGTTGAGGCAAAAAAATAGACCACGGATTTTTTTTCTGTTAATGTTCAAGACTTAAATTCCAGAAGGAAATTTCTTTCCCCTGGACATGCAGCACATACGTCTTCACATAAAGGATTACTGCGGTTCTTGTTTTTAACTTGCTCCATAGCAACAAGCCTGAATCCAGGTGGACATGCTAGCAGCCTAGTTGCTCATGTCCTTCACTGTGTGTGAGAAATCATCAAGCCTGATGTGAAACAGTGGCATTGATTGAAGTTGAAACTCAGTTGCGACAGATGTTACCCCTACTGTTTGGCTAGTTCAGATGTTGGTTACCAAGGAGACTGAGTACAGGATGGTGGGAAGACATTACTGCTGTGGGTGACAGGCTGGTTGTTCAAATGACCTGTGGACAGAAATAAATTTGTTTTTAGTTTGGGTTCATTCAAGGAATCTGAAAATATTTTTTCAGTAACTTATCTGGGAAAATTGTCCATATTTCAATGACTGACTGATTACCTTCATTGAATTTCCGTTGGTAAAAAAAGCAAAAAAAAGCTACTCAGGGTGGAAAATTATCATTTTTAAAACTTTTTGCTGGGAGGTGTTATTTTCTTTTTGTCATGCAGTGATATTTTTTTAATATCAAACATTATCAAACATCCAAAACTTTTGTCTGTCGATTATTTATTGCCACAGGACATATTTCACCGTATGTGGAATTTTATATAATTGTGACAATTGCAAAAAAATCTCCTTTAATTGATATGTTTTCTGTTTATTCCACAATTAATAAAAAAAAATATATTATTTAGTTTGTGCTGATACTGCGCGTAGAGCCTGACATTAACTTTAAAACAGTTCATTTGTTGAAGAACAAATGTGAAATGTGAATTAACCTCATAAAATGCAGCATTTTGTAAAATAACAACACAGGTATCTCCAATTACAAAATTTGACTAAGTTTCAGAACGAGCAAAGTTCAAACTCTAAAAATAAACAACACGATATTTATGGCGTTTTTACAAAGAAAAGCCGGGTGAGGACATAAAAAGCCGCCGTTCCTCCTTCACAGGGAGGCGTGCGGCAGCATCAAGCGGCGCTCTGTGGGCGGTCTGCTGTTGATACTGTAATAGAAGTGACTGACAAGCCAAGACAGCTGTCAAACTCAGTCGTCAATATGCCCCAACCACAGAGTTTCTTCACATATTTCTCAATAAACAAACAACTGACTTTTAGATTATTTTTGAATGTTTCAGCCTCACCGCAACAGTAAAGACGGCGAAGGCTCAAATTCAAAGTAAACCAACGTGAAGACAGCAGGAAGTCTTCTCCGTCCTCTGTTAACTTAAGACTTTATCATTTAGTGCCTGTCATGAGAAATGATTATAAGAAAACAAACATTTTTATTTGTGAACTACTTTTCAGTTCACATTGGGAAAAATGGAGATCCAACGTAAAAAAAAAAGTTAATTTGTTACATGTAGACAAATTAAATTTGTCAAATTTACTTTATGTTTGACAAACATGACAATAATCTTAATACATTTACTTGGATAAACTTGGTTTACTTTGTTAACTGATTTTCTTTTTTTAAGTTGGATCACCTGTTTTTTTGTGTGTCTTTTTTCAGTGTACAAATCATGAAAATCAGGTTTTAGAGGTCATGCAACACCTCACACATTACATATTTGTTGGTTTTCTTAAGTTTATTTTCTGAACAGAAAAGGTTTCTCTTCATCCATGACACTTTTTCGGTTTTACTTTACTGACTTTTAACACATTTTTCCCAGCTTGTCAAAATGTACCTGTCATTGTTCTAGTTGTGACAAATCGAACTTGAAAAACAAAATCTTGCTTTAGACCTAAAACCTCAGAGAAAACACAATAAATCACGAATGTCTTCCTTCATGCACAGATTCTAATAATCTGTTAGACCGCCTCTTGTTTTTCATCTTGGCTCATATCTGCCATAAAAAAAATGTAAAAACATTTACGCTTCCTATGCATTTATTTCCATAAAAATTCCAGCTCTCACCTGACAGACCTCATATTGGACCGATCCCGCGTTAGAACAGCTATGCAGTCGGCTCCACTCGGATTCGCCCGGCTCGCCTGTCATGCTGGACGAATGGCTCCATGTTGGTGGTCCAGCTATTGAGTCCGGCTCCAGAGTCTCAGTCTGTCGTGGGCTTCCGTGATGGATCTTGCCCCGGGACGGTCTCTTGTCCAAAGGCACAGACCGGATCGGCCCCGGGGAACCGGGCCTTGACAGGTGGAACTCAGCAGGCTCTAAATGCTGCCATTAATCTCCATGACGGCAGCTTTGAGAGCGAAGTGAGGCGTGTTTGACAGAATATATGTTTCTGGGAAAGGAGCTGGTGTACCTGAGAGAACTGAAGGTAACGTTCAAACTGGCTTTTCAGCAGCAGTTTCAACAGACGGGTTTTATTATCTTTGTATAGAATCCTGAATGGTAACCCAAAGACTAACTTTTGTTATCCAGCATAGATGGAAGCTCCTGCATGTCAGTCATTGGGTCAGGTTTTTGGAATGTTAATAATCAATTTGGAAACAACTGAAAACAGACTAAACTAAGATGTGGAGTCTAGTCCAGTTTAGAGAAAAATTCTACAGCCTCAGTTCCACTTCTACATCAATGCCACTGCTAACAACCCCAGCAGCGTCGAAATGGTAACTTAAATCCATCTAATAAGACACCATGCAGATGCTCAGTCTGCTCTGATGAAGATTCACTGACCTCAGCATGTCGGACGGTCAAAACCGAAAGTGAAACTGACAGCATGACCTACTTTTTGATTAATTTGGCCTATATTTACATGACCATCAACATTTAATTTTCAGATGATCAGTCGAATCTTAACTATGAAAAGACTGTGACCTCACTGCTGCAGTACGTACCAATACTGATTTTCACACCCTGGCTCAAAACATAGGTTCACCATTTAAACCCAGAGCTCATAAAAAGCAACGCAAATATTGGAAGGATGTGAAACGGATTTGATGTTCCAAAAAAATCTGCTTCGTTTCATCACATTTAGTCTTGACTATGACACATCTCTCAATGCGGCAACATACATGGCAACAACATACATGGCAACAACAGGAAGACGGGTTTGACAGCAACTGACGTTTTCAGGCTTCGCCTTTCATTTTTTTGCCTCATAAATTCAAATAAACGTAACATAAAGGTTGACTCTTATATGTAGGCACTTTAAATCAGTCAAACTAATTAAAAATAAAATAACATTTTTGATGCAAATGGTACATAATTACACAGATATCTTCAATAACAGGTAGTATTATCAGGTTGTGGGACCAGGTTAGACCTTTTCTTTCAAATAAAGGTTTAAAATATGCCTTGAATTTTTAATTTTTGTGATCATTTAAAGTATTTACCCTTAACTTTTAATGTTTTGGCTGTTTTGTTTTGTTTTTTTGTTACTAAACCTGCACTTAAAAACAACACCAACCTTTTTACCTGGACCTCCTGATTACCAAATTACTAGAGTTGCTGCTCCCAGTTTCTATTTGTAGCATTTGTCCTCTTTCACGGCGGTGGCGGCCAGATGACACAGTGTAACTATGGCGATGCAGCAGTCTGTTGGCACCACATGGCCGCCTGTCAAACGGTCATCACGGTCTCTCAATCAAAGGGATTGTTTACGAGTGTGCACACACACACACCACCTGGGACTGACAAACACTTCGCTGTGCTCCATGGGAGGCGATGTCTCACACACACACACACACACACACACACACACACACACACACACACACGCAGGACATGTTTACATGCATAAACAGAAACACGTCTGACAAAGTAAGCCATCGAACAAACTTGGTTCTTTTTGTTTTCATCTTTCCGTATTTTATTATTTAAAAAAAAAACCCTGATTAAGACAATTTGTTCATTTTTACATTTCTAGCGTAAATCTCCATAAAAAAGAGCAATTTTGAATTAATTCTTTATAAAAGGAACTTATTTTGTGGAATTGTAATGTAATAACCCATATTTACAAGTAATATTATTGTGTAAAATTGACTTTTCTGAGCTGCTCTTCATGTTATGATGTTATTCTTTTAACAAAAACACACCTGTTTTGCTGTGATACTTTAATGCATGTTTGAGAAATCCTTGAATCTCCATGGCAACCTTTCAGCCGTACAAACCGCCTGGGTGAACCTAGCCCCGCCTACAAGCTACAGTTTCCAAGCTTCTGCTTTACGGAGTTCCCCTCACTGGCGACTCCCCCCACTCAGCTCCTTCAGACTAGCCAGCAACAATTAGCAAACACCTGGTGGAACTGAGCATCTGCTGAGCTCATTATAGGAGCTACTTCTCAGTGAAATGCTGGAAAAACGTTGTTAAAGGGTTAATAGAGGAGCCATGTTGTGATGACTTCCTGAAAGTGGAGTTTCAGAAAGATTAGCAGTTTTTAAAGAGACAGAGGCCCAACTTCAAGGCGTTAAATTATGAAGTCCAATTTCCTTTAAGACATATTTGACATGCATAGCATTTTTATGATAACTGAAAGTACCTTTGTTTCTTGATTGTGCTATAAAATGTGCCTGGAAAATACATAATGCTGCCCCTTTAAAGTGAGAACGAGAGTGTTTTGTTGAATTTAATAAAACACTGTAATATTGCTCTTACAGTTACTGGTGTTTTGGCTGGCTTGTGTCTTAGGAAACTAATTTGTTTAGTAAATCTCATTTTTTAAATATGTTTTCTGTACGACCAAAATCATTCTGTGTTAACCCTTAAAAATGACATAAAAAGCAGCACAAGTGCATCTGCTGTGTTGTGTGTTTGCTCTGCCGCAGATGCTGAGGTGTTTATGCAACAGGACAGAGCTGTTAGCTGTTAGCTGTTAGCAGAGTGAACAGAAGCAACAGTGGGCTTGAGCGCTGCGATTGGTATAATGTGCAGCCTTGGAAAACGCACCACTTGGTGGTTGTTTTTTGATTAGCAGTTTTTGGTTGAAAAGTTGGCTGTTGAGTAAATAGGAAGTCACAAATAGGCCATGTGAGAAACTGGAGCAGCAGCTCCCGACCAGGGGTTTGAGGCCACAAGATGATTACATCAATGTTAGAAGTAAGAGAACTCATCTTAATTATAAAGGCGTTATATTGTTGTGTTGTTTTCTTTTTTTATTCTATGAATGAAGTGTTAGCAGGACTTGTTCCACTGGCTGTTTTTACGTCCATATACTAAGCAGAAATTAGTTTTACATCCTAAAGCCTGCTGGGTTGAAAACATCTCGATTTATGTTTCATTACCAACCCAATCCTGGATCAAATACGGGTCAGTCCAAACCCGGTTGCAGACTAGCGTCTGACATCAAGGCTCTCAAAATGTGGATTGAAAAAGATAATTCATAACTTGGATTGATAAGCAAGTAACAACTAGTAATAATTTTTAGTTAACTCTTTAATATCCAGTGGAGTATTAGGACCAGGCTAAAAAGAGTTGTAATAATATGAGAATGAAGTCATGAAGACATAAAAGACGTAAAAAAATTAAGTCAAAATATTATGAGAATAAAGTAAAAATAATATGTGGGGGAAAAGTTGTAATAATATGAGAATAAAGTCATAATATTACTAGAAAAAAGCACTAATAATATCTGAAAATACTATTAAGAATATGAGAATTAAGTCTGAACAGTAAGAGGGCAAAGTCGTGCGACAGCAAGTCAAAATAATATGAGAGTAAAATTGTAATTTTATGAAGATAAAGTCAAAATAATAGGTGGAAAAAAGTCGTAACGAACATAAACTCGTAAAATAATACATTCAAAAGTTGTAATAATATGAGAACAAAGTCATTACTAAAATAAAGTTGAAATAACACATCAGAAGAGTCCTAAGTTATAATATTACGAGAATAAATTTACAATAATTTGAGATTGAAGTCATACGACAAAGTAGTCGTAATGTTGGGAGAAAAACGTAATAAGAGAAAAAAATAATAATGAGGAAAAAAGTTGTATAATATGAGAGCAAACATTAGGACTTTCTTCTGGTAATATTGTGTCTTTATTCTGATAATATAATGACTATTAATACTCTGCCGTACTAATAAGACTTTGACTAACATACAGCTGAATTTATTAACTAATTTCATTCTCACACAGGATTCAATTTGTTGTCAACGTCAAGACAAAGATAATTTCTATTCTACATTAAAACTAAAAGGGCCTGACAATTACTGGGAAATCATTTGAAACACTATTCCTAAAAATTGCCAATAATAATATTGATTGCGGTTCTCTCTCCTTTTCAGGACACTTTTGTTTTTTACGATTATATAATTTACAGCTTTAGAATCGCAGTCAATTCTCCGAATTGACACCTGAAATATGAAATGTAGCCAAATATTGCACCCGAGTCGGCTCAGCTCAGACAAACATGGTGTCACCATGCGGCTGAGACTTTAAAGAACAAATCTTGTTTTTGAAATGAAGCCAGTTCAGACAGGTGTGATGGGATCTGAGCTCTTAGCTCTTATCAGAAGGCTTGCAGCTGCATTTCTTACAGCTTTATCAACACCATCATGCAGAGATTTGCAATAATCCAAGTGAAATATAAAAAAAAGACAAAAGCTACTTTTCCCCCCCAAACTCTTTTGAGGAGCTTCAGGCTGACCTGTCAAATTGAAAGAACACCGAAGTTTCTCCCAAATTAGTTCAATAATTTCATGAGCTAATGACGACAGTGTGTCGATGCAGCGGAAGAGAGTTCAGACTGTTTAAATGTAATTTTGGTTTATGTTCACGTCAAGGACATTTCCGTAAATCGCTGAACATTTCTAGAAGGCTTGAAGAGAATTGTGACCGTCTAAACATTTCTCCAACGTTTGGATAAAACAAACCAGAGCAGAAACTCTGCATTTGGGTTAAAGAAGCAGCTGCGGTGGGTAAAAGTAAATCAAACGAATAAGACGGGAATTGCATAATAGTGTGGGAGTTATATGCACAACATGTTGCCTGAAATCCTCTACTGTTCTCAGCTTTATTGGAAGGTTGTAAAAAAAAAAAAGAAAAGAAAGAAAGAAAGGACAATTTGTGATTTGTTTTTTTTAGCACAAATGAACAACTTAGACATAACAGTAATCCTAATCCTGTCTACAGAAACTGTTCCTCCAGTCTCTTGTGTTGCTTTCTATATTTTCACCTGGTGACATTTTATCCAGATTTATCCGTTACGGTTCATCCAGCTTCCCTTTTCCTTCCCCTCTTTTTTCGTCTTGAACCTTTAGGGTGGGTATTTATTGTATTGTTTATCATTTATCATAAAAAAAATGTTTAGAAGGATTTTAATTTATTGTTGTCTCTATCATTTCAATGAATGACCATAAAAAACAAAACTAATAGGATTAAAAATGTCATTTTTACTATTTCCTCCACTATTTTTCCACAAGAGCGCCAATAAAGTTCAGTAAATTCAAAAGTACATTTAAATAAATCTCACTTCTTTAAGTTGGTGTCATCCTGAAGAAGCTGGCTTCAAATGGGGAAATGAACGGAAACAGTCACACAGTTGCCTGAAAAAAGTTTTTTAGCTCAGTTTTTATCACCATATTACCACAAAATATCGCAATACATTTTTTAAAGTCCGAATCGCTCACCGCTACTTGCACCGATTCACTTTTTTCACTTCTGATACCGAAACCAATGTCTGAGGTTTAGTATCGGCCAATACCGATACCGATACAGAAAAACAGCTGAGTTAACTTAAAATGTTTCTGAATTGCCTTAAAGAATCATAAATTTATTTGATAACTCAAACTTAAACACATAAATAGCTTCACAAGCTTGGTCAAACATGTAAAAGCAACACAACTTTAATTTGCTCGCTCAGTATAAGTGCAACAACCAATGTGAAAAAAATAATAAACTGAAACTGACAAAAAAACAATATGTTGACGTCTTTGGTCAAACGTAAAAAATAAACCGCAACCTTCTGTCAAAGGTTTCAGAAAGTGCAACTAGGAATTGTAAATATTATGTACTAGAATAAAACATGACATTACTGAGAGCACAAAGAGTTAGACTGAACAGATCTGGAACTTTTTCAATATTGGGATCGATACAGATATTGGTTCCTTATTTAAAACCCATAAAGCAAAATGGAATAAACAATCAACCCACTGTTTTATATAAAAACAAGGACAAGATTCCCAGGCAAATTGCCTGTGAAGTTTCCTGTGATGACTGTAGCTACAACCAAAACTGTGAAGGCTTTAAAATATTCCACCTTGTTGTTGCTCTACTTCTCCTCCTGCCTCCATGGATGGCTACCTGCCCAAACCCGCACGCCGCAGCGCGAGCCTCGTGACACTCTACGGATCGTGACGGCTCCACTTGGTCATTTATTTTGAGTTCCCCACGTTCGCCGTGATTGAGGCGCTCTGTGTGACGTGACGTGCGCCGGTACGGCGGAGTTCTGCTGGAGAATCAATGATGGACTCGCTGCTGCGCACAAACGAGACGTTTTGGAGCTCACCGCAGCGGCTGTTGTTTTTTTTTTTTTTTTTTTAATAAATAAATGCAATATTAATTGCACCTGTTTGTATTGTTTCGGTTTATCTCACAGCCATAGCTTGTTAAAACTAGCTAATCAATACTGGGTATTTCGCTTATAGAAGAGGTTGGGGAAGAGGTAGAGGTAGAGGTCTTCCATGTTTATGCCTTTATGATTCACCCCAAGTGTGATATGATTCAGTCTTTTCTTAGATTTAGCAGAAGTAAACAAATAAATATGCTGGTTTGAGCTTAAAAATGTTAAGAATGTGTCAGTTAATTTTTTTTAAATCATCCATCCATCCAGTCTCCCCATTATCTGAGATCGGGTTGCCGGGGTAACAGAACCCAGACATCCATCTCTCTTGTAGGGGTGGGCAATTATCGTATTGTTTATCAGCTACTGTGTGCAGTTTAGTGAGTTACTGTGATAAGTTTCTTATCGTAAGACATCTGCTTCATTAATGTCACAAAGTGGTTTAATCACTTAGTGACTTATTAAACCCAAAAAATTAGCATCGGCCAAAATCAAAATCAGAATTAGCAGGTTAGGCTTTTAAAAGATTGGTGATCGGCCAGAAAACTGCAATCGGTGCACCACTACTGAAATATGTTAAAAGTTTCTCATTTGTTCTCGCAGATCTTCTGGCAGATATGGAAGGATGTGGATGAAGCCAAAACGAGTCACTGCTGATAAAAGCTCTACTGCTGCTGCTGGTTTATGCTACTGATGTTAGGTTAAAACACAACAATCATTCTTCTATTTAATCCCGACGGTAAAATATGATACACAACGAGTCTGTGGATGCGTTCTGAAAAGTACAAATGTGCTGAACATGGACTCTGCACTCATCTGCAGTTCGCAGAATTGCAAAGCAACATAATGTGTTAGTTCATCGGCTGGGTGGAATAAAATAATACATCATTTGGAGGTAGAACGAAGCAGCACCGAGTGCTTGCCTGGGAATGGCCGTTTATGGCCCGACTGCTGCGATTTCCCCTAAAACAGCTGCGTGTGCCATGTTTCACAGCGAGGCCCGGCGTCCTGCGGTAGTAACAGTATGTCATGCTCTTTGTATTCCGGTTTACCGGGCTGAGAGTTTCGCAGAGAGCTGTTGGCACCTCCACACAGCCTGTTTAACGCCTGGTGGGAGAGGTGCTGACAGGCTGACTGCTCTGTAATCCTGGAGATATGAGGAGCCGACGGGAACGACCGGCGGACATCGCCCTGACTTTGTACATTTGCAGCCGTTTCAAGGGGAGGGAACGTCTCATTTGGGCACCGTGAATTATTTCAATTCTGAAATATCTGTGGTGACTTAAAGAAAAAGAAAAGTGTGTCCTATATTTTGCATAAAGGCCTACTTGCTGTAGGGCAGAAAAGGCTCATCAGGCTCTCAATGCCGTGAATCAGTGATAGATCAGCTGAACTGCTTCAGTGTGAACGCTAGCAAAGCGGTTATGAAGTTTGCTAGTCGTAGCATATGGCCGAACCGACAGAGTAACAATGCTGTCATCTGTAAGCCATATGACTCAGACTGCTTGCGTGCGTGTATGTGTGTGTTAGTGTGTGTAAGATCGCAGTCTTCCTCGTCTGCACACAGAACATTTACTCATAGTTTAACCAACATGAATTAGGCAGAGAGTGATCTAAAAAAAAAACAACACTCCTTGAACCTCACACAGATTTATATCCATCCACACAGGATAGATAGCTCTCTCTCACACACACACACACGCACACACACACACACACACTCAGGAGCTCATGTTATCCAGAGGAGTGAAGTTATGTCATTTGGTTCTCACAAGCCTGACCTGAATGTTGGAAAGACATTTTGTCAGGACAAGGAAATCTGAACATGCTTCTTTATGGACTTATCCTCCATTTACTGGAATTATTTCATAGAATAAATTGACATGATTGGGCCACCGTAGCTGCGTTTTCAGTACAAATGTACACAAATCTTTATCTATGTTCTGCTAATTTTGAAAAAACACAATTTCGCAAATGCGGTGTTCCCGTTAAATACGAAATGAAATTAAAATCACACGTGAATACGCTTGTTCACGCGCCAAGTCACGGCAACGATGGATGTAAACAGTTACATGAGAAATATTCATAATTCAGCCGTGGCGCTAGCGCTCATCACCTACCAGCCAATCAGAGGAGACGTCGGCATCTGACTCAGGCGATGGAGCGAGAAGCGACTTTACAGAGAAGAACTATGGATTCAACACGATGGAATGACGCACAACTTTTTATGAACTGTTTGATGCTGTGAGAGCTCTGGTGGAGCCAGCTGCACATCGTTTGAAAAAAACAAAAAAACAAACATCCTCCAACCACTTCCTGTTGTCTACTTTGTCGTTTCTGCCGGTAGTAACATCCGGCTGTTGATCACGTGACTCGTGTAGCGCAAAAAAGTGTTTCCATTGCAGTTTTGCGAAGTACATTTAAACCATCTCGTCTTAGGGCGCAAAAACTTTCTATTGATAAAAGTGTTTTTCTCAAAATCGGTGTGTTTTCCATGAAGCAAATTTATTTTCATAATTTCAATTTGTGCAATTTTATGGTTGATGGAAACACAGCTTATATTCTCGATGGAGAACAAAGAGCCAAATAGGAGTGATTAAAATATTAACATTTCTTACTGTTCGAGAAGTGTTAAAAAGTAAAATTACCACCTAACATACCTTCAGTTCCTCTGATAAGGAATAGTTCAAATGAATTACATCAGACATATATTGACTGACAGAAACAAGAACAAGAATATTTAGGCCACCAAGTAGCACCAGGCGTTACATCCGGCTGTGTTTCAAAGTTCATCATTACACATGTAGCACATAATGCTAACCAAGTTAACTTTTCACTTGTCTTCAAATGGTCTTAATATTTCTTGAACTAGCATTATGGTAAAAAGTCAGAAATCTGTTCTATGACATCCACTGGCACAAAACCATAACTAATTAGTCTTGTGGGGCGCTTGCATTTTTACTTCCACAGTTTTAATGTGACAACGAACTAAAATGTGAGATTTTGTACTTTTAGCTTTGGCCATATTGAGGCAGGATCACAGTTTTCAGGGCTGTGGAGACTCTGTCTCTGTGACTCACTTGACATATTAAACAATGAAATGTTGGCTTGTTTCTGGTTTATTCTTTTGCTTTGTGCCCCCATGAAGAAGCTCTGGTTGTATAAGCACCGCTGCCAGTAGCTTTGTACAGCGGTAATCAGGTGAGAGGTGGGCTACACCTTGGACAGCACACAAGACGAAAAGCCAAAATTTTAATAGAAAATATTCTTTTTTTTTTTACCTGAAACCAATGATTGAAAGCAAGAAAATGCTGATGAACTTCATCACCACTTTCTTCAATTCTCCATAATGAAACCCTCAGAGGTATAGAGTCATATTCAATAAATTAGAATATGGATTCAGATTAAATGTACCTTTAAAAAAAGCAAACTACAAGCAGGTATTAAACATGTTACACCTTAAGCTCCCGTCTCTATGTTAAAAATCTTTTTGTTATTGGTCTGATGTAATATTCTGTTCTATTAGCTGTGAATTGAAAAAAATAGAGTCACAATTAGAAATAAAACACTTTAAAACAATTATCTTGCATAATTTAACAACATAATGTGTTTTACTTAGTGAAGTGAGCTACTGAAATAAATTAACTTTTTAACAATATTGTAATAATTTACTAAATAACACTGTGCGTGTGCTCTGAACTTCATCTAAGATTTTTCAAAGCAGACTGGAATGATCTCGTGTCTGTTCTGCGGGTGAATACAGTACGAACGCTGAGTGCGTTCTGGGAGCAGACTGTAATTTGTTCGTCACATCACTTCATAAAGAGCGTTGTCAGATTTGCTAATTTTCTTAATGACGGCTTTTAAAAACACTAAAAAAGATCTCAGTGCTGGGAGCTCCACAAGAGACGCACTGCATGCAGAAATTAGGCAGTCGCATATTTGTTCATTAGATGATTAAAGCTCTGCTGTAATAACTTCATCTTGTTATACTTTTTTTTTTTTTTTTGCATATTTGCAACACATTTGCATAGAATTCAGATGATACTGATAATTGTGAATGATTTGCTTTGGAATTACAAAAAATGATTGGCTGTAGTGTGAGGCACAGCTTAGTGGAAGAGAGAGAAGTTACCTTTCTGTTTGTGGTGGGCACCGCTAACTAAAACGTTAGCTACAGTAATCCTAAAGCGCTAATCATTAACGTCAGTTCTGACAGTGCTAAAGTGCTACACCAACATGGTATTTAGTGGAAGCTAATGCTAAAGCAGTCAATTCAACCCTTTTTACTCTTTCAAAACCAACAAAACGCTAAAGCGCTACACTAAGGAGGTTTTTAGGGGAAACTAAAGCTCTACATTGACATTTTCAAAGCTAACGGTAACACTAAGGCGCTACACCAAACATGTCATGTAGTGGATGCTAAATTGATATGTTGATATTTTCATAGCTAACAAAAATGCTAAGTTGCTAAACCAGCATAGTATTAGTGGAAGTTGATGCTAAAGCACGCAATTGAAAATGTCAAACCCTGTTGACATTTTCAAAGCTAAGAAAAATGCTAAAGTTATACCAACATGGTGCTTAGTGAAAGCTAATGCTAAAGCGCTAAATTCAACCAATGTTTATATTTTTAAAAGCAGCAAAAATGCTGAAGCAATAAGCAAGAAATTAGCTCGGCTTTTAGCGGAAGTTCGCCAACCACTGCATTCCTAGCTTCTGTTTGTAAGGTCGTCAGTGTGGCTCGTTGTTTTTATTTATTTACAAGTTTTATTTTCAAAGTTCTCAAATTCTCCAATGTTCTAATTGCCGTCATCTTTCAGGTGATTGCTATATATACATTTGTAGCTTTAAAAGTCAGACGCCTTCTTGACATTAGTAGATGTTGCATTGCTCTTAAATGTTTTAAATACTGCACCAGCAAAACGGATGTTTCACAAAAGAGTTCCTGCTTCTAATCTTCCCATGGGAGGTTTTAGAGGGATGGGTGTCTAGTTTGCACACATTTCACACATGCTGAAGTCATGCAGCCTATTAGTGGTCCAGACTGACTGTGTCTTCACCCTACTTCTACCTGGAGCATACCTATATGCTCCAGGTAAAAACAAGGAGCAGACAAAAGAAATTCAGCTCCACGTTGGACAGCGATAACTCGTCTCTAAGTGGACGGTTCTTTACTGTTCAGAATCCTATCAGAGTCCTGTGTTGTTCTCAGCAAGGTCATTGTGAAAGCTCAAGCTGAAATCCATCTGCCTCCTCAGCAGGGGTTAAATTGGAATCCTAATATTATTTAACTAAACATATATTTGCTTTGTGAAACGGTTCAGCTCTCAGCATGCTGAATTAATGGGTCTTAACCCCAGAACAGGGCAAATAGATTGGTGATTGCTGTAATTAGCAGTTGAGTGCTTTCCTTGCTTGATCCTTCAACCTTTCTGATTATCCAACTACACTCAAAGGCTTATGTATGTGCTGAAGGGGTGTAAAAAACAACTTCTAATCCATTTAATGATTAAGTTTGCAGCTTTATATTATTTGTTATGGGCTATCTTTTACAGTCATCCACTGTTTAACACGCTTTTTGATACTTTAGATGTACTTTGGCGAAACTAAAAAGAATATTCAGTAGATAAAATGATCATATCTCAAGATAAGTTTCTACATTTCCCAGCAAAAACAAGCAAAATTTCAGTGACATTTGGGTTTCTTTAGCGTCTTAGCGGTCCTGCAGGACAGGATCGGTGAGACGGTACAGTAAGTACCAGAGTGAATCAGCCACCCAGACATTTAGCTGCTCATTGATGAACTGCAGCTGCTAAATGACCCAGTAAAAGACTGGTTGTAATGGGCAAGTGGTGCCTCCGCGATTCTGGCTGAACGCAGCAATGGGATGTGATTTGCTTAACTTGTCCCCCCACACACACAAATATTAGTTTGTTTTTAAAATTTATATGCTGAAAAGACACAACCCTGTTCCCATTTTACTAACATATAAGGAACTAGTCACCTGTCGACCCCACGTCCTATGTTGGGTTTTTTTGTTTGTTTGTTTTCGACGGGCTGTACTGAAATGTCAGTTCGCCCCCTGGGGGACAAATGAAGGTAATTTATTCTATTCTATCTTAAAAGGGTATGTTATTGGTTAAATATATAGAATCTGTTTCAAATTTAGTAAATAAATAAACAAAAATATGCACTATAAGCAACTCATTTACTTTTATGAACTCCTCACACTTCCACAAGTCAAGTGAGTAACGTAGCAGCTCTTCATGCTTTGCTGAGGAAGGCCATGAATAAATGTGTGTGCTGCTTGCATGTATCAAAATCTTAAGAGTTCTGACAACTGCAACAAATATAGATGTTATTACACTTCTAGCTTTTTAAAATATTGGAATAATTATTTATCTGTTTGTAATCAATTACTTTTTTAATTGATTGATTTATTTTTTAATCTAAATGGTATGGACTAAATTATTGCCTCAAAATAAAGACATATGAAAGGAACTACTTACAATAGACTGAAGATTTGTTTGGTTTTGTCTTGATGGAGCTTTAATTTCAGGTCTGTGTCCACCTGCTCTGCTCTGAGGGCACAGGTAGCCTCTCCTGTGCAGCACGCCTGACGGTGCATGCGCTGAGTCAGAAGAAGGAAAAACTATTCAGCAGTTTCCTGCAGCGTGCGCAGAGTTCAGTGACACAGGCATGTGGACAAAAATGGCCCACAGCCACTCGGCTCGCGTGGCGTTTTGGAACCGCAGTCTGAGGCGCCGAGCAGCAGGTTGCAGAAAAAAGGCCGGAGAGACTGAAACATGGGTAGATAATAACACAACCTCTGCAACTTAATGTACTAATTATATTCTGTGTCGTCTTAGTTCAACATCGTCTTTTTAAAATGTAAGTTTCCCACATCAGCTAATTGTACGTCTAAATTGTTGTGGAAGGTAACAATATTATTGTTTTTATTACTTTCCTTATTTTTAAAAATATGAGTGAAAAGTAAAGATACGTCTTTTCTAATTTGCTCTGATTGCCTAATTAATTCTTTTTTTGTTATTTTTTTCTAGTTACTATATATTTATCTATATATATATACAGTACAGACCAAAAGTTTGGACACACCTTCTCTAAGGTGACTTCAATGAGTTTCCTTTATTTTCATGACTATTGACATTGTAGATTCACACTGAAGGCATCAAAACTATGAATTAACACATGTGGAAATACAGTATATCTATCTATATATATATATATATATATAAGTGTCATAAAGATAACAATTTTTGTTGTGCTATTAAATTTATAGATGGTATTGTATGTCAGGGCTCTTTGAATCACTATAATTAATTTCAGAGAGCTGGTTGATTAGTTTGTCTGGTGAGCTCAATTAAAGGAAATCTACTTAAGAAGGATGTTCCACATTATTAAGCAGGCCACAGGTTTCAAGCAA